>JAUJYS010004107.1:0-12319 GCA_033995665.1 Melogona broelemanni | reverse complement strand
GCAGTGCCGCCTAGTTGCTGTACTCTTGCTGCAATTTGCGCGCTTCAGCTGCATTCGCCGGGATTATTCGCCTAGTGAAATACCGCCATAAGCGTTCCTCAGCTCCTGAAAGACAGGAAAAAGAAAGAACCAGTTCCTAGGAACGGAACTTTTCAGTACTACCCAACCAAATGACCAGGTGGGTACCAGTGTACCCACCTGATCATTTAACCCTCGCCATAGTCCACTCCGAGGTGGCTTGCGGGTAGAAATTGAAATTATAACTACATCAATCTAAAATTTCTCGATTAACGTTAAACTCTTTCAGAAATAAGTTGTTGCAATAAACCGAGCCGCCGTTACTTATTTATAATCTGTCCTCTAGAAACTTGGCTCACACGGCGTTGAATTATTTTTTTTTTCGTATTTGAATTGGAAACGAGAAAAATTGAGCATTTACAGGCTTTGAATACCAATTTTCGACACACGTCAAACGCATTAGAGTCGAACGTAATGAGCTTAGCAGATTTCGGATGGCGAATTTTTTTTTGCCCTTCTCTCACGCCTAAATGAATGCGCGCACGCTCTCGTATACGCGCGGCGGCACCTTGAATAATAATAAATGCAGAGATGATACAGCAGCGATGCAGACTCTCTTTCGCCGAGCATTTTTATCAATATCTACGCTCACCAGGAATTTACACGGAGACGGAGACGCCGCCGACAGCAGACGTTCTCCCTACGCCGCTCCCCTCCCCTCGCTACGCCTTGTGAGACGTACGCACGTTGTAGCTCACAATTTATTAATACGTCAAAGTTGTGCATGCTCAGAGTGTGCCGCCATTATACCCCCCCTCCCCCTCATGCGCACTTAAATATGCAAATAATAGGCGTGAAGGTTGTATTCGAATTTTTTTTTGCAAATTCGACAAAAACGCGATTGGTGTCTGAATTCAGTACAGAAATTAAGGATGCCGCCACCATTATCATGAGTAAAGAAAAATATTGCTCAAATAGTTTGAATTTTTTCAAATTATTTTTATACCACTTGTGTTGCTACGGCAAAATGTATGAGGGGCATATTTTCGCCAGTGTTCTCGGGATCGAATAAACGAGAGCCCGCGTCGGGAATCGAACCCGGGACCACCGCACCGCAGCCGGTTGCGATACCGACTGGGCTATACGGCGCCTGGTATATAACGCTTAAAATATAGAAAATGATAGGGCGAAGTCGAAATAAGGGTAGATTCCAGACATTGCTGAGCTGCTGCCTCTGTTTCTTTGATAAACCGTTGTAAAATAAATAGCCCACTCTTAACATGAAAAAAAAAAGATTCGCACTGAATGTCACCGTCTAAAGCAAAACAACTTGATTCACGGTAGTCGGTAGCAAAATAAAGGCTCCGACAAAGATATAGAAAAATAAACGAAAAAAAAAACTACAGGCTCGCATAGCCATCCAAGAAAAAAAAAGAAAAAAATACACGCTTGAATTGCAGCAATCCGAAATAAAATGCCCCAACGGGGTTTGAACTCTGGTACATCGCTCGCCGTAATCGCCCGATTTCGCGCCGTAACCGCTGTATATCACGCGGAAATTGCGTTTGCCGAGATTGTTTGTACGCAATGACGTAGGCGACGCACACAAGTAAGGTGTCTCTACGTGTGTTATCGGATTATCGGAAAAGAAACGAACTCTTAAAATAAACTAAATTTTATACACACGGTATAGTTACATTTTCCTTTTTTCATTGGTTCATTCTAAACGTTCTTAAAAATACGTTACACCACTGAAATAAATACGACACACTAATATGGAACGGAACGCTAAATAATGCGGTAAATGTTTAAATAGATTAGGAAAATAAACTATAGAAGAAGACAGAAATGAACTAACAAATGTGAGATTAAATTGTTATTACTAAGTTCAGAATAGACGCTCGAGACGCAAGAACAAGCGTTTACCAACTGAATTATTCAATAATAGCAGATAATGCATTATAATCCAACAATATCCACGCATTTTTTTTACAGTAAGTTTTTTACCATATAAAACTCATCGAACGTCCACAATGCGTGATTTATTCCAGTCACAAAAGGATGTGCAGCCATAACATCACTGTGCTAAACGTCAAACCCAGTCTGAACATTTTTTCTGCATATCTTCAAACGTAAGAAATTAATAAGATTGTGGTAACTAAATTGTGTAATCCGACGTTCTGCGCCAGTATAACTAACAAGTGTGGTTATACGAAACAATACTTTTTAACTCGTACAATGTAAATAACATGATTTCAAAATTTAGATGACGTCCAAAAGCAAGCCAAGCGGCTTTCCTGGTTGTAGTTACGCAAAACTAACACCAAGGACAATTCCAGCAAACTGCCAAACCAAACAATAACATGAAATAAATATTGGTACCGGTCCACTAATGGTTCCAGAAGCGATCAGGTCTCCTGGATTCAAATTGCATCCGGTAATCGTATGATGAACCAACTGCTGCTTCATTGTCCAATAAAGGTGCTAATGAAATGAACAAAATTGAACATGTAAATAAATACAGAAACAATTTAAAGGGCAAAGATCCCCAGAAGCAAAGAAATCCCATCGATACCTTAAAGTTGCTTGTGGAAACCGTGGCTGGTGCATCCATATCTTCGCCTATTTAATCGGGAAATATTTGTGAGCGATCGACAATTAAATATGATCAAGTGACAATAATAAACGAGTGTTTACTTTTTAAATGCATATATTCAAAAGACCTTTGATGGCCACTTCCAGGTGAATGTTGAAAGAGTAAGGATCATCGTGCTTGAGGTACGGAAAAGGTTCTGGATCCTGTAAAAACCATGTATCTTTAATAGAAATCCAATGCACCACCAATTTATTAGTAAGCAGCGCCCTATCAGTTCAAATCCAATCTGAAATTTTGGAGTTTTACCTGGACATAGTTGTCAACAACAAACGGCTTCAACGCTTCCATCGGCACCACCCAAGGCGTGATTGACGTTCCGAGATTTTTGGCGGTAAACGGTCCGAGAGGCACGTACTCCCATTTCTGGATATCTCGAGCTAAAAACGTATTAAAGCTTGAATGTCAAAAAATTGTGTTTTCTCCACCCGAATGTAATATTTAACAGGTAAATAAATTGGCGAACTTGTGTCATTTCAGGCATTTATAAGTATCAGAGTTATACTGACCGCTCCAGTCGTTCATGAGAACCATTCCGAAAATGTGTTTTTCCGCCTCAGCAATCGACACTGGATGTCCCATTGTTGACGGAGGACCAACGAACAGGGCCATCTCCAGTTCGAAATCGAGCAGTTTGCACGGTCCAAACACGGGGGGCTTGGCTGGAAATGGCCACATTAAACTTATTAATACAGATTTTGGACAGCGCTGCACACTACAATCAAACCGCAGTAACTAAATTAATCGAATGACTCCAAATTTTGAGTGAAATCAAATCAGCCGCCCCTTACTTGCCCCGAGTTGTCATACTATGAGGGGCGGCAAATACAAAACGATTAATAGCAATTTTAAAATTTGTCCGCGCATCATACACGGATCTTATAAACTGATGATCAGAATCTGAGTTATCCTTTCGAATCCCGGTCAAGTCAAAAAACAAATTAAAAAATTATTTAACCATTTTAGCGTGTCTTTTTCTTTTCATACTCTACTTGCGACTCTACTTTTACAATAACACTGGCAGTACCATTAAAAAGGAAGAAAAAATACTTAATTTTTTTTTCCCTTAAACCGATATTATTATTGTTTAAACGACCAGAAAAACATGTTCAGAAGCGCAAAATTATAAGTTTGTGTCATTTTGTTGACTAAATTATTATTATTATGCATTAAATTTAATGAGCAGCTCTAAATTCGATGGCGATTGTAAGATAAGCAGCTGACAGTGTCCTGTGCTGGCGATGCGCCGAATGATTAACCTGCATGGCGCAGACTGCGTTTGCCTGCGCGCCTGCGTCTGATCCCCCGAAAAATTGATGTTCGACAATTCGCTTACTTTCGTCGGGTGTTGTCTGTCCCAAGGGCCGACGAATTGGCGTTCCAGAAACGACCACTGACGATGCTCGACCGTGATAGCCAACCGGAAGATATTTCCTGCAACGTAAAACTCGGATTGGAACAAAAAACAACTAATTTCGCAAGTCTTCATGTGTGCATCTCGTTAAATTTCAATTAATCCTCCAATAAAATATTCGTTTTAATAAGTTCACCAGTTTGGCATCAAAGCGTTTTCTTTTCCTCGAAACATAATTCCAACATTGGTTGCGTGTTCCATAGAAGAATAAAAATCGGTATAATCGCCTAGAAGAAAATATACCGGGAAATACAAATAAATAATATTAAAATCGCAATAAATTAATTTTAATTTAACTGGATCTGAATAACATGATAAAATTATTTATCTGTCAGAATTATTTTCAACGAACGTGACATTTTTACCGATATTTGCTGGCAGATGCATAGTGGCATCCTGTTGTTTGACAAAGGCACTGTAATAAACAAAGTAGAAAAGTGCAATTGATAAAAATCTTTAATTGAATTTGACAATGGTTCAAAGAGCTTTAAGCTAATTTATTCGCTTGCCTTTCTCGCAGTTTAACGTCGCTCTTCAGGGTCGAATTTTCGGTAGACAACAGCGATTGCAGCGTCACGCGGGCTTCGTGCCAAGCCTCCTGCCCCAGCCCCATAAATGTGTTCAAGGTCGGCTACATGTTACAAAGTAAATTAGGTTAATAGGGCAAGTTCAAATTTTAATGACAGCCCATTGTACAAGTTGTTTAAAAAATTAATCATTTTTATTTCGATATTTTAATTTATTCTTCGTAAACAAATATTAATTGTAAAAAAAACTAACTTGATTTCAATCTATTGATGCTCACATTGTCACAAAATGGCCACCAAAAGCATAATGCATTTTGTGTTAAAAACTAAAATATTTATAGTAACGGTGCAAAGAATAGTCCCGATTGGTTGGAGATAAAAATTATATTGGTTTGCACACTGTACCTGGTCAAACACATCTTGTTGAGATTTTAGGACTGGTCCCTGGAACAGATGCTTGATCACCGGCAAACTGAGAATAAATTCTCCAATAGCAACTCCAATTCTGTGGTTTTTCTAAAAAGTGTTTTTAAATGCAAACACAAATTTTATTTTTAAACAACGATTAACAAATCGGGTATTGCTTAGTCTATTGGCGAGTCTTTTACGTACGATATAATTTCCTTTTTATCAAAATTAGTTTGTCATTCCTTCAAAACATCGGGATTTATATTTTGAACACTAGACTTTTCCCGCCAATTGAGCACAGCCTTTCCGCCCGTTTTGAGGAATCAATTTTAATTTAAGCGCATTTTCATGAAAACAGCCTATTTTCAGTTGTTTTCTAAAATAGGCAATTGTTATTTAATTAATAAAAATATTTATTCCCGTAACAAAATACAAAAATGAGCAGAATATTAATTACATTACGAGTTTTTTTTTTTTTTTTTGTATTTACTAGCGTAGTTGGCTTTTATCACAAACAGGTGTGGTCTAATTATATTCAAGATGGCGGCCCCCGTTCCTCGTCATGGGAGGCGACTTTAGGGTTCAAATTGGTAAATATTTTAACTCATCTGATGAGACGTTCTTTTTAGTTGGATTGTTTACTTACGTTATCGGCAGTCGAAAACACTCCATAAGGTAGATTTTGTATGGGAAAATGGCTGTCCTCGGCCACTGGAATAAACGACATGTTGAAACGTCGGGCTTTTTCAATTTCGACTGGAAATACACTGAATTTCACTCCGATCCGGTGGTCAAGCAACTTTTTCCTGGCAGCTAGGAGCTGTCGTCGAATAAACAACTGGTGCAAACTGAAACGCAAAGCCAGAGTGTGCCACGTCTCTAGAGTATCTCATGATCGGGGAGGAAAAAACAAGGGTGTGCGATTTCGGTCAGCAGTCGAAGTGGTCTGAAGGTCTTTCGAAACGTCCTTGACCAATTGGACGAGCCTCCGCGATTCGAACAAAAAATGCCTAATACGCATTGGGGGGAAGCGCGACGACTTAATAATAATTGTTCACGGGTTTGAAAAACCGCTCCGGGAGACCGCAGTCTACATTCCTGTCCTGATCCTTCCCCTATCTCAGTCCAAACCAAAGGTGAACATATGTGTATCGAGTGTCGAGCGTGGCGTCAGTATAGCCATCATATGTTCATCGAGAGGAACTGATTGCGTCCCTCTTGCTTGGCGATTGTCAAAAACCATTTTAGAATAATTAATAGAGGGTTAGGACGTCTACAAAACAAAACGAGAGACACCGGACCTCGTCCCTCTCGTCTCATTTTAGAAAAAATAAATTTTGAAATGATTTTGCGAATTGTACGACATACTTGATACTTGCACCAATTAATCAAACACTTACCACCAATTGGAATCACTATTTCCAATTTATTTGGATAATGATTGAGGATAAGTGTAGCTATGCCGTACAATTCGCAAAATAATTTGAAAATTTATTTAACCATATATCTGACTTCACCGCGCTCCCACTCATTTTGTCATTTTAGAATAATTATTTTTTGGCTATTTAGCTAAGAATAATTATTTTTGGAGTGTTTGCGCTGTTACAAAATCACCAGCATTACATTCGTGTCAAAACAAATAAAAATTCCGCAATTTACATGTATTATTATTATTAGTACGACACGTCTGGCCCAGTCGGTATTGCAACCGACTGCAGTGCAGGCGGCCGCGGGGTCGATTCCCGGCGCAGGCTCTCGTTTATTCGATTCTGGGGTACTGGTGAAAATGTCTCCCTCACATATTGCCACAGCAACACGAGGGGTACAGAATCTCCTGTAGTGCTATTCACTACAGTGATAAGGAATAAAAAAAATTTCAAACACCTTTTTCGTTATTGTGGCCTTGATTGTACTGGTCATACGAGTACATTCTATTTTTTTTTTCAAACTTTCCAAAGTCCTTATTTGACCAGTCTGTGTTCTGTAAATAGTTTTCTAGATCAGTCAAGCTGCTGATAAAGCGGCTGGCCTTCTTATCGCCATCGTAGTAATACCAATATGTGTATCCAATCTTCAACTACTAGACCAACGTCTAAAGTTTAAACCTACGCGCTGAAATTGTAGGTTTCCGTTTTGGGGCACTAGACACATACTCGCCAAAAATTATTAGCATAAATTATAATATTGTAAAGTTTTTCTCTGTTGGACAAATTCAGATATCTTATTTTTTTTTATTAAATCTGAGTTCAGATAAATTATTTCGAGGGATTATTCACGAACATGTTCAATTTTATTTTTACGAAATGCAATCATATTTTGAAACATTTGTTTTGTTTTTTCGTCGTTTTTCTCCCTTCTGTCGATTAGTTTTTAAAACAACTCATGAGGTTTTTTTTCTGCCAAAGCAAATAACTGTAAAAGCGCATTTTATACCAAAGTTAATTTTTCAACTTTAATTACAATTTCATCGTTAATTACAAAAATTAATTATAAATTTACATACAAAAATATCTACAATTATTTAACAATAGGAACAGTTTTAAAATTTGTAAACGGACATGTCATTGGTAAACGTGGACTAATTTTACGCACATTTTATTTGGCCTTGCTCCCTAGTAATTCATGTAGCAACTTTTTCAAAATTAAAACTGGAATCCGATGTGGATTAATCATATTGTCACAATAAATTGCCCGGGTTAATGAACTCGACGTGATTAAATTGCAGCCTAATTATTTGTAGCATGTTATATGACACCTCAGATAATCGTATTGCGAGTCTCTTGCATATCCATGAATTGAAAAATTCATAAGTTCAAATTCATATTTCAAATACACCACCATTCTAATGCATTTGGCAAAGCTGATGAATGGAAAATTTCAACTTTTATTTATTTTTTTAATGTAACTTGATGATGAGCCTAGATGGTACCCAGTTCCATGATCCTTTTCATATATTTGCATTATCTTGCTGGAAAATACAAAAATACCGACAGACAGCGTAACCCTCCATCAGCAAGCATTCATAATTACAAAATATATACAACATCGAATTGAATTGGCCAATACAATCCCGCTTGTGTGACCAAATCATTGACAAAAACTCTGCTTGTTTGGACCACAACGCGTTCAATCAACGCATTTATTTTTATTTGGCACCTGTGGTTTCAAATGTTCAAACCGGCTTGGCTGTTGGTCCCATTTTCACTTGACAGTCTCACTATATGTTCGGCTGCACGATTCTTGTCTTAAATATCCATAGTATTGTCTACGGGACCATTGCCTCTCCTCGCCTAGCATTGCACCGGGTTCCACAACTTTATTCCCAACGTTTTTTCTTATATCCATTTATTAGCTTCACAGAAGCTGTGTTGATTTGCAATGGTTCAAGATTCTAGATAGAAACACAGCCAAATACCAGCTTTTCACACTTCATTGCATGAAATACGAGTTCGAATTGGGTCGCACCTCTGGAGCGCGAAATGTTCTTGACCGACGTCCGTTGGCTTTACAGGACACTGAATTTGGCAGTCGCCATCATCGAGGCACTTAAAGACGTGAGACAGCTCAACCACCGTTCGATTTCAAATACTACTTAATCCTCGGACTTGCAGTGTGATTGCAACCGCCATCGGTCTGTCACGACGTTGACGGTCGTCATTGGCACGATTTCTCAATTACTCAGCCCCTCGATCCGCCAAGTCCACTATATAGCTGGTGTTACACTCGTACCCATACGGCGGGCACGATAATTTAATTTTACCTTAGCCATATTTCTCTTGATCGGAAATGTCTGAGCTGTTCATGCTGGTCGTTTTGTTCGATCGTTTGCTGGTGTTGAGGGTGTCATAGTTAGTTTTGGAGTGGGTGCGTGTCAGCGTCTGGTTCTTGATAGTGGTGGCCGGCGGCATATACACGTTCTGCTTGGCCCTGTTGCTGTTGTTGAGGCTGGTATGCCGCCGGGGCATTTTCCTGGTGTAGTAGTAGGTGAGCAGGGCGGCCACTATGGCGCCCAGGATGAAGCAGGTAATGCAGCCGCCGACCATGGCGCCTACGTTCACGCCGTCTCCGCTGCCCGCTAAGGTGACTCCTACTGGAATGAAAAAAGAAAAAAAAATCGAAGTTTATTATTTTTTGCTTACATTCTCTCAAATCCGTTATCATAGTGAATACGAACACTGGAATAAACATTAAAAATGCTTATACCGGTACATGATGGTTATACTTATACATAATGGTAAAATTCAAATTATTTTTGTTCCAAAAATTTTCTTTTAACTTTTCTAATTTTTCTAGTTTGTTGAATACTTGATCATACATGGGCGATTCGATTGATATCCTAGGTAGATTATACATACCTTGTACTGGCTGACTAGTATGAAAGTTGCTTATTGTGATGTCGCATGGTAGTAACATTGATCGTATATGCATAGCTTGTCTATTTCATTCCACCACAATTAGCAAATCAAGCGATGCCTATTTAACTAATTTAAGCAAGTTTTTCAACTATGAACCATTTTAAATGTATATATCAATTTTCTGTCCGAAAAATGAGATCCCATATTATTAAATAAATTAAAAATACTTTTTTTATAAATTAACCGAATCTGAATGTGTTCCAACTGATCAACTCGCTTTTACCTGGATCGTCACACGGTCGCGACTCCTCTTTCGCCTCTTGGCAATTTGGCGGCGTTCCTTTGGGACAGATGCGGTGGCGGTGCTGGTAGTTGTTGTCGTCACAGACTGACCACGCTGTCCAGGGCGGTAATCCTGGGGAATCAGTGGCTTCTAAAAGTATATCAAAGACATTGTTGGTTAGACAGGAGTAATGGCGACCACCGAAATCATTAATCAACTGCTGATGCCCTCCAGATTCATCAAATATGCACATATTTTCTCAATTCACCACTAGTTAGTTGCGCCTGATCGTTCCGTATTTGAGTATCAAACTTGAACGAACCGAACTCTACATTGCAGTTTTGCACAGAAAAAGCAGTCAGACGAAGCGATGCAGAATATAAAGGGTAATGAACAAACAAAGCTACTTTTGACAAAGCTACACAAAATATAAATGCTCTGAATATTTTTCTAATGTTTGATGTCAATGAGGTGTTTCGTGTTCCACCACTTAATCTTGCCATTTTCTATTTATAATATCAGGTATGGTGCGCTTGCAAAACACTAATGTCCCACTGGAGGTTAATTCTGGACAAACACAAATTTTAATAACGTGCTAAGCCATGCTTGAAGTTAGGTATTATACTGACCATTCATGCAAACACTGACTCACAATTGTTCGCCTATAAATTTATTTCAACACAGATTTAAACTCACAAATACATGGGTCTTCAAATAGCGAAAATATTTTAAAGTTCGCTTATTTAAGCTCCGGATAGGATACAAGATGGCAACTACAATACCATTTCAATTGGTAGTAGTATGAAGCCGACTTTTAACAATCGCTATGTATATATAAAAAAATTAGATGTTTAGCAACACAAATCTGATGAGACAGGAGAGAGATCACAAGCGTCAATACATATTTTTATTCGGTAACTTGCATATTCAGTTTCCAGAAGTGCATGCGTGTGTTTCTCAAATGCCAGCATATCCAGTTCGGTTAGTGGTTATCAAAGAGAATGTGCATATTGCCTGCCAGCTATTATTACATGCAATGCCTACGTATAGCCAAGTGAGCGTGTCCGTTCCCACAACCCTAACCCTATTTGTCCGCTTCTCGGACTCACCTGTGCATTGGTGTGCATTGCAGATACGTTCCTCCTTGGCCTCACCGGTGCACCCCTTCCCCCTTCCAGTAGGTTTTGGGTTGTCGCATGCTCGCACCCGTGACTGCGTACCACCCCCACATTCCACCGAGCAAGTGGACCACGAGTTCCATTCTGACCAATCACCATCATTACCAATGAATGCTGTAAACACACACACAGTTCAGGAAATATTTAGATACGTAAAAAGTGGGAGACAAGTGTGAAAAATGCCACAGTGCAAATGATATGTGCGTGTACAAGTGTGAAAAGTGAGCCGAAAATTATATTTCCAAGCAGTTTAAATGATTCGAAAAAATCACCGAATGGTGAGTTAGTTATATTAATGGACTATCTAACTGAGACAGTTCAGCAAGCAACTATTCAATAATTATGAAAACAGATGATGATGATGATGATGATATAATTTATAATTCGTAAGATGATGTCTGGTCAGTAGCAACAACAAGCCCCATTTTTATTCAGATAGTCACTCATACCGTTATTAGAAAACCTAACCAAATAAATACTCTTAAAGTTTAGATGCCCCGACCACCAACGTTAGCAAGCGCGAACATCCTCAAATTACACAATTAAATGCGACACTTATTTCGGACAATTAAATAATTTTTAAAATTGGCGAGATTTTTCTTTGCAAATCGCTTTAGGTTTGTTACCAGTGCTGTCTAACTTTTTCTTTTTTTCAAATGTTATCACAATATGTCACCAATGCGCGCGTAACTTCGGCAATTTATGAGTTTCAACATGCATGCGACAACGAATTGGATAAGAATTATAAAGAAACTGGATGAATGAGAGATGAATGAGTTGATAGTATATTTGGAATTTGTAAAAATGTCGTTATTAAAAGTGTTAGAATTAGCTGTTTACGATGAAATCCACTTTTTGGAAAATGCTCGCCACTCATGCTCTTCAATATACTTCGAGCTGAGGTGGGTGGGTCGAACAATTAGAAATTCATTGTTAGTTCAGTTTAGTGCGCTTACCATCATCGATGCAGTTGAGGAAGTCTTTGGTGCAGAACCGGTCCTCAGTTTTCATGTGCGAGACGCGAATCATGTTCGAGTAGGGCACGTTGGCTTTGCAAGTGAGACGGTGGCGCTGCTGGTAGTAACCGTCCTTGGTGATGTTGGCGATGAGCCACGCCGACCAGTGAGTGCGACGCTCCTCGCTGCACATCTAACAAAACAAATTTACATAATGATATCAGAAAAATGCACCAATTCCGAAAAAAAAATGAGGATCCATCAATGTTCGGGCAGGAATCGAGAAGTTGAAAAATTGAGCAATTTGATATCATTATTAACTTCGAGAGTTTATTTTGTAGGTGAGTAATGATTTCCAAATACAAACACGGTTAGATATAGAAGGTTTTGTGTCGCTCAATTATTTAGAATTAAAATTAAAGGCACCAACTGTCTAAGACAAAACGAGAGGGACGAGGTCCGGTGCAGCGCCGGGAAAGAGACGACCAGGGTTTTGAAACCCTGTTCGTCTCTTTCCAGGCGCTGCA
>JAUJYS010004106.1:0-12319 GCA_033995665.1 Melogona broelemanni | reverse complement strand
GGTGGTGCAGTGAACTACGAAGTAGACCAATACAACCACGATCACGGGTACAATTCCCGACAGTGACCACAGTAAAAAAAATTGGCGGAAGAACTCTTTCCGACGGAATGGAAGTAAATCTGGGGACACGTGCTTGTACGATGTCAGGTACACGTTAAAGATCATTTCCTACGTATGAAGCCTACGATAGGCAAAATTACTAGATCACCCCCTGGTTTAGTTTAAAACAAAGAGGTAGCATCTTAGTACGACTCCTCGCAGCCCGGTCGGTATTGCAATCGAATGCGGTTCGATTCCCGGCACGGGCTATCGTTTATTCGATCTCGGGCTACTGTAAATGTGTAAATGGCTAATACGCTAGTAGTGAGGGGGCGCCAACTTAACATTCGTACATCCAACCCGATGTGACTCCAATCCGTCAACCATTAGCAGATTCGTGGTGTTCGTGGATTGTCGCCTTCGGCCGTTAAACAGAAGCAGCTATTTGATAATCCGGGAGCATCTACAGCCAACCAGCATTGTTCCAAAATTGAGCGACAAGAGCGCCCCAATGCCACGTAATACAACGCAATAACAACGCCGCAGACGGTGCAATCCATCACGTTGACACGGAGAAAAGGTTTAAAACTGGATTTGCATGACTGGCGCAACCGCTTTGGGATTCAACTGCTGCGAGCCTGGCGGTTGCTCCCGGGGAATATCGGCGGTGGCACATCGGGGTGTGCCATTCAGACGACCTACCGCTACCCCTCGAGAGACCGACAATTGGAAATGTTTCGGGTCTATTTGGATCCTGAGAGCACTGCTTGTGTCGGGACAGACGTTTTAGACTTTGTCTCAAAGCTATGGCATCCATGATGAAGGGGATGTCTCATGATGTTGGACAGATAAAACCAGGGCAGCTCGCAGGCACGAAACAACACTTTTTAAATTAGGAACAGATTCGAGAAAAGTAAAACAATTGCTTTTATAAACTTCTTTTAAACATAACATTATACCAGCTAAAGATGAAAAAGTAAACTTATTCTATTTTTTTTTTTTGATATTTTGAAATTCAATTTAATTTTTTTTTTAAACAAAATAAAGCATTCATGATAAAGGTTTCGAGAAACAGCGATTTTTAACAGTTTTCAAAACGAATCAAAATTATAAGGTGAGGGTGCAGTATTCCTGTAGTGCACTAGGCGCTACGGTGAATAAAAAAAATAAAATAAATAAAAATAACAGAATAAAAAATTAAATTGTGCTTAAATTTAAATACAAAAGAAATAGTATAAATTAAATAGAGATATATCTGCAAATTATTTTTGAACAATGGCATGGATGGGGTGATCCAGGGCTGATTTAGATTCAATCAATTTATTTAACAATAATGTTTTAATTTTTTTGATGATAAATTTATTGAATGATCGTTAATGAGGACTAAATCATAATTTTATTTACCTTGTTTGTGCAGCCGAACGGCATCCAAGATCTGTGTTCCTCTAATCTGCGATCGTAACAGCGGCACGTTGACCAGAATGGCGTCGTCGGAAGTGCCGTTCGGCGTGGAAGCTAGACCCGCCACTTTCGATTCACAGAAACCGGCGTTGTGCTGAGGCAGTAGGCAGTGGACGAAGTGCATTCCCGTCCTTCGGATCGTCTCCACAATTCCATCCTGCCGACAAACCACCCAAATTTTAGTTTCACCTCGAAAAAATTACTAATGGAAATTATAGTCGCTTTTGCGGAGAACGAATCGAAGAAATCTATTTACCACTTGGTACTTGACTTGCAGGCACACCGACTTTCGCTTCAGTCCGGCAGTTCCGGTGGTGAATGTTCTCCTCATGCTGGAAGCTCGTCGCAGAGTGGCCGTACCCTCCATGCCAACGATGGAGCCGGCTACAGTCATTGAGACCGGTCCGCGGCTGCTTATAAAAAGTTTACTAATGTTCTCCCTATGAATTAAATAAAAAAAGTACATCAGCGTTTGACAACACTTGATAGCTCTACTTTATAAATTCAAGGTTGACAGTTCTCACAACTTGTTTATAATTACATATAACAGAAAATGTCACGGAAATCACATACGTCACTACAAAATCTATAACCATGCATTTTAAAATAAATTAAAAATACCCCATCGAGAAATAAAAACTGAGCACTTCAATGTAGAACAGTAAACTATGCTCACATGTAAACAGATTTAAATTTCGTATTCTCGCAAATATTTTTTGCGACGAATGAATGACAAAAATCAGCACAATAGATTCACTTAAATATAAAAAAAAATTATCACAAACCTTTGGGAGGACTGAAGTAACAAGATGGCGGTGCGGATGGTGGGATTTTCTCGGCAGGACTTGAGCCAGCCTTCGGCATTGTAGAGCACCGAATTGGTTCCCTGCATGTGCTGGATGACAAAGTGCATGGGATGCGGCGATTTCTGGAGCAGCTTCTTGTGGCCGTGATCGCTGTTGTGAATAAACAGACGCTCCAGGAAGGATTCGTCGCTGGATCCGGGGAAGAGTGCCTCCTCGTCCAGCAGCCATAGCAGGCCCTTCTGGTCGGCGTTCCGGAGATCCAAATTGGAGGAACGAATCTAAGGCAAACAGAAATTTCGTAACTTAACGGTAAATTCATTTTATATTGAAATATACTATAATAAATAGAAAAAGTACAACTATGCTTGTTGTTGAAATATTGTTTACTATTTTGAATAATAACAAAAAAATTTTTTTTAGTTATATTTTAGTTATTTAACAACTCCTGATGATATGATCCTCAGAAATTAATTCCAAACTGAACACGTTGAAAGGTTACGGCGTTAAGGCAAATAGTTATGCTATATGATTAACCTTAAAAGTGGTCGGGCAAAATTTCACTAATAAACGTAAACAACAATTCACTTACCAGTCCGGGTTGAGGTGGTTTATCGATCAGATGAACGACGTGGGTAGCGTTCGACGTGAGCGGTTCTCCGTGCGAGTACTCTATTCGTTCCTAGAGGCATCGACAAAACGTAGGTCGCAATCAGTATATGTCATACATTAATTAAACTCAAGTGACGAAGACATTGGAATCTAATAGAATGAGGCACCCACCTGATCGTACTTATCCTGCTGCGCAACTATCGTGTGATCGTGAAACAGAGACTGCAGCCGTTCCTGCACGTAGTTGTGGCACATATCCTCGAAGGTGGCGCTGATCTGGCGGCCACTCGACGACGGATTCTGAAACCCGGGACTATCCAGCACCAGTATCGAGCTAACCGTTCTCGTCGTCGATGTCATTGACCTGGAATAAGAGTAAAAGAGAAATACATGACACGTCAAATGTAGGTTCAAAGAATCGCGGAAAAATATAGTTAATTACATGTTGTTATCTAAACTAATTAGGTACCTGTTGATGAGGGAGAGCACAGCATTGAAGACTTCGCAATAGAGGCCGACAGCCATTCCTTCCAGAGCCTCCAGCGCGTCCGACGAGCGATCCAAGCGCGAACCGCCGTCGGTAGGCGAAGTTCGTACAAGATGACGGGCGGGCGGCGTCAAACCGTTTCCGCCGCCAAGGAAGATGAAACGGGCCAGTTCTTCGCTGGACACTCCCAACAGGGTGGCCGCTCGTTTGGCACTCTGCGGATTGGCAAACTGACCCTTGCCACTTGGACCTAAAGAATAAAAAAATTTAAATTTTAGAAACACGGCGATGTACCAAGAGAGAGAAAACCTTACCCAAAAATGTAATATTTTCACCAAAAAAAAATCACCACGATAACAAAGACAATGAAGACCTTAATCATATATTTATGTGCACACACTTGAATGATTAATTGCCGTATTTTGCGTGTAATAAATTAATTGTTGTACACATTGCAATTATTGTTTAAAAAATATGCTATTTGCTTACTTATGTCAACGCCGGCCATTCCTAAGTGATAAATGGCAACCAAAATTGCAAAGATAGCTTTCGTTTCCTCATCCTTGGCTCCCAAGATGTCGAAGCAGGATTGAGTCTTCACCCACGCCAGGTTGGCTCTCTGCGGATCCTCGCTCTAAAAACAAAAATGCCAAGATACAAACATTTAATTACACATGTTGACACATTTCTACATATTTAGTAACAAGACTGACTGAGAACGCTACCAACCTGCGGTGGTATCCGAAAAAATAAGTTGGTTTCGTCAAGCCCCGTCAACTGAAACTCTTTCCTGCACAAAGATAAAGCAAATACAAATGGTAAGAAAATTGGTCTACATAGAAACCCAATTAAAAATGTATATTGTTTGCCGTAATAATAGCAAAGCGGATTTATGTGTAGCACTCACCTCAATTTATCGTCCATTCCGTTCAGCATGTAATAGAAAATTTTGTAGTTGGTCTCGCCCTCCGGCTGTCTGACCACCCGGTCCTTGTCCAGCATGAACGCCTGCAGCGAACCGTTGGCGATCTGCCCCGAGTGCTCGAAGTCGACCGAGCAGAGCACCGTGAAGCGTGTGGCGTTCACGTTGAGCACCGTCCGACACTGACCGAAGCACTCCAACAACGACGTGATAGCCCACAACTTTTTCGCTAGAAAACGACAAAAATACAAAAAAAAAATATTAATATAAAAAATATAAAAAATTATAAATTAAAAAGAAATTAGCCAATTAAATATTTTAACAAACATTATATTGAATAGTTTAGTGACCTTCATTCTTTAGTCAATAAATTAACAAATATAATGTTAGGTAAATGAAAATGCGTTTATGTACCGGTTAGCGTGTTGTTGATCGTTCCAGCCGTGTGACACAAGTAGTTGAGAACATGGAAGAAGTTGGCCGTCTTGCCGCTTCCGCTGCGGCCCAGCAGGACCACCGACTGGTCTATCCGGGAGGTCAGCATGCTGCGGTAGGCCGACTGGACGATCGCGTAGATGTGCGGTGGCATGTCGTCACGTTTGCACCCTTTGAACATTTGCATCACCTATTTGGATGAACGGAAACACCAGATTAATGCAGAAGAAAACTCTTTGTAGAGCATTCTTCGACAGCCAGCTACTCATGAAGTCCTCCTGTTTCAGATGCCTCAATTGGAAGTAAGGAATAATTGAGCCCTATGACAAATAAGGTGTGCATCGTCGATTCGTTAACGTACCTTTTCTGAATAGATGGAGAGCGGCTGCATAGGGTTGACGTAGATCATGTTGGACGAGGCGTACGTGTGCACCAGACTGCTGGCATATCGTTGACGCAGGGTGTGCAGCACGCTCGACTCGTTCAGGTTACGAAGTTGGGCCAAGTCCTCCACTCGGTCGAACTGTGGCGGGTTGGCCTGTGTAACAGCAATAAGACATTTAATTTTTTTTAGAGTAAATAATCAACATATAAAATGCGAATCGTAAAGAACAGCTATAAAATCTAAAGAAAAATAAAAAATCAATGACTATGAGCAACTGACCTTTTCCAAGTCGTCTTCGTCCACCTCCATGACGTCTCCATTGTGGTCTAGCTTGACCATCGTCTTGCCTGTGTCCGCATGGTCGTCGGCGGCGTGGGCGACCTTCGAGTCGCCATTGACCGCTGCCGGCGAGCCATCCGAGCCCATGAGCGAAGCGGCGGTGAATCCGGCTTTGTGCACGATCCACACTTTCTGCGTGTCCAGCCATGACTTCTCGCTGGCCAACTGAAATTCGGACTTGGCCTGGAATAAACGAAAGAAAATAAAACATAAAAATTAATATTCTGATTTAATTTCGTTGAAATAGTTTCTTGAAATTTCTCGTGAATCATGAAGAACGCTCAGCGTGTATACTCGAGTAGCTCTCAACAACAATTCAACCGTAGCATGGTCCTGTCGGATTCCATGCCTTCATCATGCATTTTAATTATCTCTTTTTCTTTTATCTTGCTCTCTCAATATTTTTGTATCCTACACACACCTCATTGCCGTCCCAGGACCAGAGGAGGGTGGTCTGGGTGCCGGTATCCGCCGTTCGCGCGTCGTGCTCGAAGGCCCCGCTGTTGGGGTCATCCTGGTCCCAGGCGCCCTGGACCAGCATGGCCCGCAGCGCCCGGGCCACTAGTTTGGGCGACTCCAAATCCATGACGCTAGAGGGCGCCGCACCGACGCGCGACGATCGAAGGAACGACAAAATCCATTGTCCATGGCACGCGCTCACAGCCCATCGCACGCGCGAATAGTTCGATCGCGGAATCTATCCTCGTCGGAGACGTGACGCAAAATCGTGGGAGAAAGTATCTTGATCGGAGACGGGGCGCGTTCACCTGTGTTCCAAACGCGTTATCGCGGATAAAGTCAGATGAATTCCACTAGGACACGCAACGGGCTAAAAAGTGGAATCGAATACATGTGTAAAAAACTAAGTTCAAAGAGGCGATAAAACGTTCCACTTTCACCGGCGACAGTAGCGACGCCTATGGGCGAGTACGACAATCAGAGAGCGTGTCATACAGGCGCTGTTTTATCCGCCAAACACGCAAAAAAATTAAATTAAGTTGAAAAAGGTGGTGTATTAAAAGTCTATTATCCAGAAACTCACGCCTAAACGTGACAACGTACTGTAGGATAACAGGTTTAGAGGGACAGTAGGAGCCGATTTTTAGAACGCGTAATAATGAAGCAGAGTATTTCGAGGAAGAAAATAAAGTTTTCACGCGACCACGACGTGAAGAATGTATGTTTAGAAATTATGATAGAAATGCAACAGAAGAATATATGATTAGTGTACGATTAGAGATCACTTTTTTAATTCGTAGCACAATGGTATACAAGGTAATTATCACTCGAGAAACGCGAATATCAATTTATGACGTTATGCTACGAATTAAAAAAAGGATCTCTAATCGTACACAAATCATACATTCTTCTGTTGCATTTCAATCATAATTTCTAAACATACATTCTTCACGTCGTGGTCGCGTAAAAACTTTATTTTCTTCCTCGAAATAATCTGCTTCATCAAGGGATTAGAGATCCTTTTTTTTTAATTCGTAGCACAACGTCATAAATTCCTATTCGCGTTTCTCGAGTATACCTTGTATAACATCGCGCTATGAATTAAAAAAAGTGATCTCTAATCGCAATCGGTCTCTTTAAAGTTTTTCGTCGTGGCTACGAAAACACTTTATTTTCCTCCTCGGAATATTCTGCTTAGTTTAGTTTAGTTTATTTACGAGAGAAAAAGTACATATACAATATATGAGAATCCCCCCGTAATCACCCCAGAAGTATGGGGGAATTCAGCCACCCCTTAGCCGCATCGAAATGCTGGCTATGAGGGGTGGCTTCATCAATTCTTAAACCAACGAATTCGCTTCAAAAGACATTCCTCTGGGGGTTCGACCTGATAATTTTTCCCTCTCCTAAGCTTCTGACTTAGGTAGGGATTTTTACGTGTACCCGAAATCGGTATATCGGTAGGCGACCTGGCTAACCACTAGTCGACACGACACCTCTGTTGACAAAAAGTTCGATTATACATTCGAAATATATTCGAATGAAGCGTAGCCGAATACGCTGCATCTTTCGCTCACCGAGAGCAAAGTTTAGGATTCTCATCCAGAAGGGCAATGTCGTCGTCAAAGCATTGCTTGACAAGAGAGCATGCAACTGAGTTAATGTCATTTCCTCGTAGAGGCCGCCCAGGTGGAGACTCTCAAACAGTTACAGGCGAGTGTGTGGCGGTGGTCTCACGCGGATCCGCAGACCGCTCCCAAAAAAACTTGAGAAAAAGTGGGTGGACAACCTACAGAAATCTGTCGCGGCGGCCACCGGCGGCTCCCAAACAACTAATTTATGATCTACCCTCGTGCGTAATATCGGGGGATGCGGACAAAGAGATAACTATCTTCGACCAAAGCACAGCTCTCATTGTGTTTCAAGAGCGTGTCGATATTGACGGGTGCGCGGAGAAAGTTCCAAGGCGAAAAGGGAGAGAGAAATATGCGCCGAATATGAATTCACAATGAGCGAACCTCAATAGATTTTCGGCTACTTAAAAAAAAATAAAAATGGGTTGGTCACAAAAAAGAGATCGAATTTCACGGATAGCCTGCCGAAAGGTCGACCGATTAACTATTCTTCAATAATTGCTGTCGATCGACCCAACACATTTTTGTGGCCTCACAAAACCCAGGAAGAGAGAGCTCAATATCTCAATGTTGGTAGAATAAAAGAGAAGGGAAAAAAGTCCGATACTATTTACGGCTTACAATTTACAGCTAAACTTTGAAGCGCCATTTGACTATTTGACGGTGAGAACCTATGCGTCAAGCATTATTTAAAATTAAATATTTAATTTCATCCTATTAAATATTTATAAATAACACTGGTAATTTATAAATCAAGTGGAATAAAAAGTCCCATAGCAAGACACTTTTAATCCATCAGGTACATGAACCAAACAAACGAGTTAGTTCAACATCCAACTTGACGTGGTCTCCCAGTTTGATGTTATAATGTATATTTATGCATGTGGTAACCATAAACCGTCATCAGATCTTCAATGGTAAAACCATGGTAAATGTCCAATAGGTTAACCGTCACGGATTCTAACACACCATCCTCCCATCCGTAAATAGGCGCTCTATCTAATAATAATGATCGTTAAACAGAGCAAATCGAATAGTTCAATTTTAACGATGTTCAGTTAATAGCTTACCAAGTTGAGCAAAGTATGCAAATGTAATGCTAAACAAAATAATATAATCAAATATAAATAAATGAGCTCGGGATATATAAAACCCAGTAAAACTATTAATTTATGCAAATTTATTAAGAATTTTCTTTTTAAATATGAAAATCTTTTGTTAACCAAAACGCCAACCTACAAAACAGATTTTCCGCATGGACAGAGAAGTGTAGTTAATAATATTATGTTAATGGCAAAAACTGTGCTGAACTACCGGTTCAATGACTTGATGAATAAAATGCGCTCAGAAACACATACAGATAAAAACGCGCGCTCAATTACACGCGATGTAACAGGGCATTGTTAAAAACACGATGTAAATTGATGCTATTATTTTCAGGTAGCAGTCACGGTAATGAAGATGAGCAAGCAGCTTATCAGTTAATAAGCTAGCAACTATTTCTTCTTGTTTTCAACTCGTACGTCAGAAAACGTGCGCGCATCATGCCATAGTAATTTTGGCCAAACGATTCCATCTATAAAAAAGAGGAAATGGTCCGAGCACGACTTCTGTCGACTCTCGATTCACATACATCTAGACCTTTTGTGTACGCGCGTAACGCTGCAAAAATATTTGATACATTGAAGCGTTTGAAGCCTCGCCATCGCCACTCACTCGCCTGATCCCATCCTTTATCCAATGTACAAAGTGCGTTCCAAATAAGTTGTGCACATAATAAATTAATAACAATGGAAATGGAACAGGAACACGGCCGCTTTTACGATCGCATGCCATACATAGTCAGCAAAAACCGTTTATGACGACTATTTGAGCTGTTCGGTTTATCTGGGTGTGGATTATTAACTTTTCGATCACCACCAGCTACCGTATCAATTGTACTCAATTAAGAACTACTCACTCGTGCAATCAAGGTTTTCAATCTTCTACTATTTCGCCAGGCAGAAAAGCATATTTTTTGAAATATTTTGAGTAGAAAGAAGTACAAAATTTGACCATACACTGTGTATATATATTTTTTTTTCTTCTTAAGTAGCCTTACGCAAAACGCATTCACCCAAACGGATGTTAACCTAGCTTGTGAAAGACATTGTAGAGCTGTCGAACTTTTTTCGGTTAATTCTTCCTGGTCCTCTCGCATAAAGATGATACAGGTACAGACATTAGAATATTTGGTTTCAATCGCTTCTAAACGTCTTCACAAACCCAACCTCTATTGCACTCGAAACTATGCACAACCTTTGCTTGCAACGATTCAACCCTGTCACACAGCGACACGACCACAGCTATCCAAACCTCGAAAACTCACTGAAACCCGATTTTATCTCAACGCGTACACAGTAGTCGCACTTCACAGAATCTCCTTTTAAATTTCGCGATCAGATACGAACTATCCCGGCATAGACAACACTTCTCACGGTCGTAGAAAGTGATCCACAAAAATCGCGATCGCGAGCACTGATCTTCCGATCAACACCTTTCACACTTTTCTCGACCGCGATGAACAGCGATGAACATTCGGGATAAAAAAAATAGCCGGCGGCGAATGTAGGTCCCGCCGCCGGTGTACCTCGCGCGCCGTTCCCGCGGTGTAGGGTCCAACCGGGCCACTCCGAATCCACCGAGATTCCGGCCACTCGCGTCCTTCACTACAAATGACTCGCACAGGTACCTCCAGGGCGAAACAGGATGGTGATGGGAGAGAACCCCGTCAGGCACCTTTCTTCGCAAAGGTGAGCGAAACCCGTGTGCTACCCTTCTTTTCATCGAGAGTGAACTGTTTTCGGAGGGGAAAGAGGGATTTAATTCGTTCGGGAGCCCCCGAATTAGGGTCAAGGATCGCCTGTTGCGCGCCACGGGGATTGTGTATTTATGTGGTGATTGTAGTCCACCTACGCGCACTGGATTGTGGGTAAACGCGCGAAGGGTTTGTCAGGAGCAGAGAGGTTCCCGTCGAGCCAGGGTCTACTCGTAGAGGGTGGAACCCTGGGCGGGGATTTTAAGTTCCGCCCATGGGAAGGGGGTAATTTAAGTTTTCGAGGTCAGAATATATTTAAATATATTCTGCATACAACAATTAAGAGATGCATAGTTATGCATACGCTTACGAAATGAATTTCGCAGATACACATAATTGAAAGATTATTTAAAGAAATTAATCGTTCAGCTGCAGGATATCTCTTTGTAAAAATCCGGAAGTTTTGCATTAAAAAATATATATAATCAATAACTCCTTTTGAGTTCAGGTATTGTTACAAAATTTCGTGTCTTGACCTTACATATCGATTACCAATTACGATTATAAACGATTTACCAATAACCAATAAACGATCATTGTTCGCATAAAATGAATATGCTTTTTAATTCGCCTTTCTAATTCAACAATATCGATTCTTATAATTCTGCTAAAAAAATTTGCCGAGTCCTTTCAGTTTACGGCGAACGTTTGCAAAAATCGACAACAAAATTAATTTCATTGTTAGTTTTTGTTATTTTTATCATGAAAAACTACCTCTTGTTCCAGAGCCTCGTCAGGACGGAAGGGCACACGGGTCCCGAACTTCATCCACCATTCTCCCCACACGGGGCACACCTCGCGTCGGGTCCTCCAGCACCCCTCCCTCACCACCCACCCACGAACGCCACCCCCTAATTCAACGCGCACCTTAGCACGCACATGCACGAAGATCGTGCCTGCGAATACGATCTCACCAAAAGAAGAAAAAAATCGCCAACGCAACACGTATAGCGGTGTGAGTGAGTGAGTAAGTGAGTAAGTGAGTGTGTAAACGTTCAAAAATGTTGGCACAACTTCCGAAAAGATATTTGCCATCACGAACAATACGGGGGTACTCTTACCGGATAAACTACAATAGTCCCCAACACAAACAAACTCAAATCAGAGAATGACGAAAAACCGAGACGCTGCAATCAGTTTTCAACCTCACCGAATAAATACATTCGAAAATTCTCTCGAGTACGATAACCAGTTGCACCATCGCCCATGTACGTGGGATTTATCGTTACGAATATTAATGTCGTCAGTCTTGCGTGATGCAGGAATTAAAATTCGACACCCTCAAATCTTCCCCTCCAGAAAAAAAAAATCTATAAAATTATCGAGCTTAACATATTACGCATATTATGCAGCGAATATTAGGTTTTTTTGCTCGATGGAATTGGGGAAAAAAATGCTCTGTAAATTTTGTATAATACGGTCGTCTGAGTGAACAGACATTGAGGAAAAGGTTAACTAAAAACGGATAACGGCCGGAGGTACGTGGTGGTCGCGGTCACTGCTTCAATCAATGGCTCAACTTAATCCTCCCAAGACCTATTTCTGATTATTTATGAAAGTATTCCGAGAAAAATAGGCATCCAAAATTGGATAAAATAAAATAGAAAACTAATACTATAAATTACTAATTGTCCCTCATAAAATCGGGGTATGTACTTTTGACATTATGAGGCACACAAAAACCCCAAGGTGACGTCAAAGTTCCTCCATTTAAAATTCGACGTCATCAAGCGGGGAAAAATCAAAATCTCCAACAATGCTATGGCGCACCTTCTAAACCAATATATATATATTTTTTTTTAATTCATTGTAGCGTCTAGTGCACTACAGGAATACTGCACCCTCGTGTCTCTTTGGAGATATGTGAGGGGCAGGGAAGGGAAGGG
>JAUJYS010004105.1:0-12319 GCA_033995665.1 Melogona broelemanni | reverse complement strand
ACCGGAACTTTTCCGTTCCGTTCCTGCCCAACACTGTTCATATTCAATGAAACGTGAAACTGTTGTGGGTGGGGTTGCCCCTTTCCACCCACCATACCGCTCTCCCCAAAGGCAGACATTCGCGAATGTAATTTAGCGCAATGTCTTGGCGCGTCCCAAAATGTCTTCCGTTTCGTCACTTGACTGAAACCGATGTCGACGTCTCATTCCCCCCCACTCCCCCACCCCTCCGACAAAACGTCATTCGTCACAGTCTATCGAGCAAAGAACACGCGCGCCATGCATAATATTGGTTCCTGTTTGGCAACACTGCGATTGAATGCACAAATGAATGAAATGCAGAAGATGCTGTCAATTAATGACGTAATCGCGTTCGCACGACTGGTGACTACTTCCTAAATTCGAGCAGATATCACTACTCGTGTTTCAGTACCCCCAAATTGGGAGATTTGGCACTGTGAGGGACATTTTAATTTCAAAGCCATTGGGATCGAATAACGAGTGTATTTGGGGAAGATTTAACATATGGCAAATTTATGACACACATTTTTAATTATATCTACTATGTGCAATATTGAAGTAATTCATTTATTCGCCATTTCGTGAAATTTAATTTTCTGCAGATGACGGACTAACAGTCGATTGTGCCATCCCTAATTTCGTGGAATTTTCACCAATAACTCGTTTCTAGGGCTCCTATCGTTAAACCGGGAAATAGCGGCGATCAATGTAGCCTCAATCAGGAGTACTCGTATATGAAAAAAATAATCCTTTTCGATTCTGGGGCATTAGTGAAAATATTGCTCACCTATTGCCATATAGCAACACGAGGGGAACAAAATGTTCTGCAGTTTTGTTTTTTTCGAACGTTGGCGTTATTAATAAAATTGTTACTATCAAATTGGAAGCCTAATATGATATAAATACGAAGTCTTCAAGTGTAACCTTAAAAAAAAAAAAAAAAAATCGCGCAAAAATAATGCGTGAATAAATATAATGTATACCTATGCAATTAGCTAGTCTCTTTTGACCCTGTCACCATCAACAAAAATGCACGCATGCAAATATTGCTTACCTATTGCCATATAGCAACAGGAGGGGTACAAAATATTCTGCAGTTGTTTTTTTTCTTCTAACGTTGGCGTCATTAATAAAATTGATACTATCAAATTGGAAGCCTAATATGATACAAATACGAAGTCTTCAAGTCTAACCTTAAAAAAAAAAAAAAAATCGCGCCAAAATAATGTGTGAATAAATATAATGTATACCTATGCAATTAGCTAGTCTATTTTGACCCTGTCACCATCAACAAAAATGCACGCATGCAAATGTTGTTTTTTCGAATGATATGGAATACGGAACATAGTGTATGTTTGACGCATACAACCAAAGCGTGTTCTATTTGCGAAATGTATTTTTGTTTTGTTGATAGGCGTGTTATTGGTACAGGTCAGCTAATCTGTTTCCATTTATAGAAGGCGAATTTGCATTATACCTAATTCACTTTGCATGCTAACGACAGAGAGCGGCAGAGATTATGAAACTGTTCCCATTTAAAAACACAACTGCTGAAATCTACCTTAAAAAGCTTTTCAGGAACCACATAAAACTAGTTGTTTGGTTAACTAATTTCACGTTTTATTCTTTTTTGCTACTTTTACAAAGAAGTCCACACTTGCCAACATTTTACCAATACATTTTTCAAAAACACTTTGATAACCACTGATCATAATAGTTATCAAATCTCGTATACAAATTATACCAAAACACATTTTTTATTAAAAAAAAGCAAAAATTAAGTACACACTTTAATCTATATTCATCATACTCGTATAATTTTAAATTAATCAAAGATTTATTTTGCAAAGGAAAACTAATCCTAAACATATAATTTATTAAAAGTAACATAATTCAATTGACACTTCAATCACAAATAAATTTACATTTTTAACTTATTGAAAAATAATTTTTTTACTTAAATAAAGTTCGATATTATGAGCTGTGTAATTTTTTACTACATACAGAACGCTCAACAAATACATAATTGCAATAAATCTGCATTGCACAATACTAACTGCAATAAATGTAAACTGCATTGCACAATACAATAGCATAAAATCAGAAGAAATAAAATTCAATTATCGCTGCATGTGACATTTATCTTAGAAAGAGTTCAAACGTTTGACAAGTATGAACTGGGTAATGCAGTGGTCGTGGTGTTGTTCCTAGAGAATCGGTCCCCGCCGATAGGCGACCTTCCCTCCGTGCCAATGCTACATGTGCGTGGTTAAACGAAAAACGCAGAGCGCTCGCGCGGGGGTAATGTATGGAGCGCAAGGTTGGCGACGAATTATGTTTCGGCAATATTTATTTTTTTCAAGGTGCAACACAGATCGTCCTATTTTATTTGATTTCCAAACGCAGAGCGCGGGGGCATTTCTCGGTGGCTGTCACGAGAATTTGGTGTGGTCTTTGTCTTTTGATGCAATTATAGGGGATCGACAGCATTGGGTTTGAACGGAACGGAAAAGTTTCTTTCCTAGGAACGGGTTTCTTTTCTGATGAACTTTGGAATCCGCCTGTGTTTTTTTTCCTAGGAAGGAACGCTTGGTTTTGCAAGAACTGGTACGGTCGTTACTTTTGCCATGTGCAGAACATTTAAATAATTAATATTTAAATGTTAAATATTGCAAATCCTAAAATTTAAATATTATTAAAAAGGATTACGTTAGCATTCCAAGCTCGTGGAAGAAAAATCCATTACTTATAGTTTACTAAATTGTTGGGATATGTGTAATTTAAGATGTTTTCATCCGTTCAGAAAGTTTTTTTTTCGTGATTCATTTTGTATTCAAAGGAACAGATATGGAACGAAACTTTCGGGTTTATTTTGAAAAAGATGGTTTGGTTTCTATAATTTTTTTTTTTTGGAAATGGAACTGGTGCATTAAAGGAACGAAAGCAACACTGCAATTAGAGGGGAGAAATGCCAGGTAGGGGATTGTAGAGATAGGCTGGGAGGAGACGAGGGGGAGAGGGCGAGACTTTTTTGACCAAAAAAAATAAAAGTAAAGAGGACCAGCGTCGAATGGCGAAAGCGAATGTGAGAGGGCTGTGGCGTCTGGACGAAACAGCAATGTCGGCGACACCTTACAAAAAGTGCTCTCTGGCGATGATGCCCGGGAGAGGTTATTTCTATGGGCCGGATTTTAGTTTTTAATCTATATAACCTATATTTCTAACTGCAAAAAAATCTTATCCAGTTCCTAGTGTACATGCAGTATGTTTCAGCCAACGTCGAATCGAATAGAAAAATTTAAAGTTCAAAACAAAGCAAATTTCGGGGTTAGAAAATATTCAAAATATTTCACCGAATACAACCACAAATTCAGCATTTTTACCTAAAAATAACACCTGCTAATAGAGGAATCTATCACGAAATGGTTGGGCGAATGTACGGAGTTATCGATTGTGTCGAAAGCTTTGAAACAATCCATTTCATTTAAATGACATTGAATTATTTATTTGTACGATTTGGGTTACGAATCATTTGAAGGATTTTTTTTTTGTAATTACATGTATTAGATGGCAAATCAGACGAAAAATCTTGGAACCTAAAATACAGTATTATCAACATTTGTCGAAATTAAGGGAATAAATTTGAGGTAATTTATACTTTAAATGCGTACTCCGAAAATATAAAATTTTGTATTTTGCAATAAAAAACTTAAATATCCGGCTCTAAGTTATATCATTGAAAGCATGCATGAAAAACTCTGCCCGATAAAAAAAATTAGATCAAGGTTCCACTTTTTCTTTTATGTTGCGGCTCCCGCCATCCCTGTTCGCCTTTTAGTGGGTTACTTCTTCGGCGTGGACTCGATGATGTCCTCAGACATTAAAGACGGATTGTGATGTGTCACAAATTTGAGAAGCCTGGTGCTTTGTCGCAGTTTTTGTCCACAATTTTTTAATTTTTTGTTACATCATTTAAGCGTCGAATTATCCAACGATGTTTCTATCTCAGTCTGCTCGGCGTAATCGCACTTGCCTGGGAAACGCCCAGGTCAAGACTTTTTTTTCTCCCCTGAAATCAATTTAGCGCCTAATACTATGACATGCGATTCTTAGCGGGAAAAATGCCGGATTATATCATTTGACTGCACGAGTTTGCCTTGAATTTCCTCGGACCGTCTGCGAATTATCACACACGACTGCCCTCCTATATCGTGCATCAATGATCATTTGAAATTCTGCGTGCGATGTCAGATGCCAGCCACAGATTTGAAATAATGAAAATGTGTCTTGACAAATGGCTAGGCTGCACAGACCAAATACTGTACACGTGTACACTTTGGATTCTAATTCGGAATAGTCGACTTCAAAATTGAGATGTATAGCTGCGATTTTATTTTCTAGCAGTAAGATTACCGAATGCTATTAAACGTTGCAAACAACCGTTAAAATAAGCGTTAACATAAACGTTAACGGTAAAATTGTCGTGTAAAATAATGCAGGCAATGTTGCAACTGAAGGTCGTCATTAAGGTGTTTTCTGGGTTTGTTACGTGTCTAACGATGGTTTCACCAATGTTAGGAATCCTATATTCGTCACCGACCTAACGAGCCTGTTTTAACAAAATGGCTATTGGCAATCGCAGCGCCGGAGAAAATCCTGCAACTAGTTGTGGAACCAATGAAGATAATTCACAAATTGTTAACCACGTTTTATTAACGCCTTACAGTCGCGTTTCCTAAACTATATAATATAATAAAAAATGCCATTATATAATAAAAAACGCTATTTAATAAAAAAAACGCCATTGACTTGTTTAATTTTACCATTTACTTATGAAAAATGGGGCTCTGCCATGAGAATTTTTAGGGGCTCCAGCAGTGAAATTGGTTGTAAAAAGGGCTCCGCGAGCCAAAAAGTTTGGAAAACACTGCCTTACAGTATTAAATACGGTGTAGGCATTTGAAAAGCTAATGACCAATGCTAAGAGAAATCACATGTTTGAGCAATTAACAAAACTGTTAATACGTTAAATTGGGAATTCCTTGATCAATAAAAGCAGCCATAATATAAATTTATGTCTGCCACATTTTCAACACTAGGAATATTTCTGTGTTAATTACGAATACGACATCTAATGACTTCACCATACAAATTGACCGACGCTCGCACAGGCATGATAACTGTAATACTTCGTTGCAGGTGTTAACTAAATGATTAATTACGCTCTGCCATGACACTTTCATTATTAATTAGTGTTATTTATAACGCTCGTTATAATCAAGAAATGAAATCCACAATCAACGGTATTACATAGACTTGTTCAGTCTAACAAAGTCTAACATTTCCTCCTAATACCATATTACCCGTCCAGACTACTTGTATTTGTTGTAAAACAAGAGGAAGGGGGAGATGACATTTTGGAGGGGTGCTTATGGCATGTTAAACGAAATAATTCGCCTGACGGACGCCTATTTGACGACCTCTGATGGCATTTCAGTCTTTTTTTTTGTTAGTTGATCAATAATCTAGATCGAAAATTGATCAGCACTTATAAGGCGTTTCCAGCTCTTTAATAGGCGAAGTGGGATTTATGTGAATTAGCGCTTATGGTGTCGAAAATTGCACCCTGCCAACCCAAATGGCAAAATGAGCGCCACCTAGCCTGGTGGTGTGGTAAAGCTCAACACCCCCAATACTCTTTTTAAATTACTTTTTTGCTTGAAGCAGCTATATTTTTATTAAATCACCGTAGTGCTTAGTGCACTACAGGATTACTGCACCCTCGTGACTGAATTTGAATTGTACAAGATTGGGGTAAATGATCTTTTGAAATCGTTGGCGTTGTACTGCAATGCAGATCGCATGTCCTTGTGCCAAACGCGACCTCCCCAGAAATTTTGAATTTTTTAGCACAATTGAGATGGTCAAAATACAATTTGGTAAAGCCAGTTTGGTCAATGGTTAAACGCAAATAGATAGTTAGTTTATATGTCCATTTCGACAGTGTCATAACATTCTACCAGTGTTGGGTTTATTCCTTTTGAAAATGAACCAGTTCCAGTTCCCGTTCCTCCGATTAAAAAAGGAACCAGTTCCAGTTCCCGTTCCTCCGATTAAAAAAGGAACCAGTTCCCCTTCCAGTTCCTACAGAAATAAAAGGAACCTAGGCGTTCCTAAGTTCCTCAAAAAAGGAACCAGTTTCTAGAAACGGAACATATCCGTACCGTTCCTACCCAACACTGCATAATGTATCATTAGCCTGCGGGCTACGAGCTCAGTGGAACCGATTGAGGAGTGCAGCCCTGCGGTACCTGCCCCGTTTTTCAGACTGACCAGGCATCTGTTGTGGTCAGCATAAAGTGGATTGATAAGAAAATGTATTTGGTCAACCGAAATTGGGGCGATGTGTTTCTGCATTTGTGCCAGTGCCAGGGACGCTTAGAGCCGCGTCCCCAACATCAGCACCTCCATTGCCACAACCAAACAATAACTGATTTACGGAATCTTTCGTGCGAGCGAATAACTTAATTAGGCGACAATTATTGATGCCGTTGATAATATTGTTCGTTTATGGCCCGACACGGCACTTAAAAAAATGTGAACTAGGCCAAATTCTGTATGCGCATGCAAAGAGAGGTGCATGCGTACACGTTTATGTATTTCGCGCAGACACTGCCACAATCTATGGTTGAATCGATTTTGGCGGTTGATTTGAGGTGGCTTTTTTCGGAATGATTACCCGATTAGTTAGACGTCAGGTTTAATTTATACATATTCTGATTGTGTCGCCTTATTTAGGTTGTGACCGTAGCCGTACGAGTTTGCTTTCATTTCGCATTTACTAACTGTTGGTCATTTCCACAGTATGTATTACGTACTTGTACATTAATATACGTCGAACCGAGACGAGTCAACGATGAACGAGATTGTGAAATAAAACACAAAATGATAAAAGTCATGCTGATGTTCAAAGCATGATAATTACGTGTCTTAGGTTCTAATATTAGACCGAAAACAGCGGTTAGTTGAACCCGCGGAGTGTAGAAACTTAATTCGAGAGACTAGCCCGCGGCGAACTGCTATCTGTGACGACGGTATCAACTATGAAATGCTTTGATCGAAACGCCCACGAAAAACCAAACATCAGTTCCGTTGGACTCTATGTAACAGCTACACGACGGACGCCTAATGTTTTTCTTAATGGAAACGTAATTTCAACCCACAAACAGCCCTGGGAGAGCATATATATGGTTGGGGTCAAATGACCATTTCAGTATTAAAGATCCACTATATTTTTTACTAACACCCCCCTCCCCTTTTGCAATCGAGGAATCTCCTCGAATCGCATTTTTGCGATTGGGGCATATCCTCCAATCGGTGACCAAATGAAACTTAGAATTAATCAAGTTACATTTGTGATTAATTAACTTTCACCCAGACTGGGATTCGAGCCCAGACCTCAGAACACAATCTGATTCTGAGCCGAATCCGTTACAAAACGTCATTTCCAATGGAGAAATGTGTGAAATGATTGACAGTGAAATGAATTGCACTTTTGCAGCTATTTTTCAAATTCAGAAATGCTGGTGCTACTCGAGAACATTCTACGAGATATTTTTACGAGAATAAAGCACATTAAAAATTTAGAAACGTTAGCCTTAGCCATTCAGCACTGGTCTCGGGAGGATTGCATTCGTTTCTATACACCATATGCCCTCACGTAAATACGATATATCGAAATGGCACTGGGAAAAATGCAATATATCATGTAATATAATGCATTATTTTCAGTGCAGGCGGCCAAGGGAAAGCTCATTAAATATAAAACATAGCAAGCTGTGAGAGTCTTTTATTTACGCGCTTAAGGGACGCGCGGCATTTGTCTTCAGAGATAAGGACCAAACGACTACGCAGTCTCTGTGGGGAATGCATTTTTGTCATTAAACCGTCTTTAGGTTTCGCCGCATGCCCTGTGTCTTATTGAAGAACCTGCGTAGAAGGACCTAAAAATATATTCTTGTAAAGAACGCCAACGCAAATATAACCTTTAAATATGAAAATAGGTTGGGCACCGTATTCCATTTAGAAAAAGAACGTCTTATATCCAAATTTCACCCGCGAATCAAGCTGCCTCAATGCATTCACAAAGAACGAAGAAAAAATAAATATAAAAAAAACGAAGAACGAGAAAAAAATGAGTGTACATCAATTCACGTCATAAAGATTTCATCGTCGAGAAAATAAAAAATAGTCAGAAATACGCAACAAATTATTTGCCTTATATTGGATGCCTTTAAGCCGACGCGATCGGCAGAATAAAAATATGAATATCCACTCCAGAGCGCTGGAAATGGCTGCAGTCGGAAACATTTTCGTTACGAATTTTGCAGATTGCACTTCAGTCGAAAAAGCCATTGGCGTAATTAAAAACCAAAATCAGATAAAAAACAGTTTCCATTACGTTTCAAGGCGTTAATTACCACATGTGATTGACAAAAATGGAAGTGGCCAACCCATCAGTAAAGATGAACGTGGTAGTGGACATTTTCAATGTTTTTTTTTGTTTTTTTTTAATGAAAGTTACAGAGATGGCAGCGCCCCCAGTGTCACGTCAATGGAAAACGAGTGCCAGTGTGAAAAACCTGTCGATCCTTCTATTTGGCGTCCTGCCAAAACGAGCCCAACAAAAGTCAGAAATAACGCCGACCGCGTAGTAGGATGTGATTTACCACCAGAAACATTTTTTGACAACTTTTCTCTACCAGAGGATAACTTTTTAAACCCACACCCACACAACGACATTAGTTTTATTTTATCGTATTTTTAGATCGTGACCACAGAGAAATCCGAATAAATTGACCGTCGAAAAACGTTCGGTGGGCGCAGTGAAAGATAAAATGGTATTTCTAAACGTTCCCTGAAAAAGAATCGCGTCTTTCTAAATTCTTTGATATTTTTATACGACCAGCACACTTATAAAAGATTTATGTGGGGATACGACGTCAGTTTGAATTTTTTTTATTATTTCAGTTGGAGTCTGGTTCGAAACGAATAGTACGTTCTAATGCGGACTCCATTTATTTGGCAGAACTTTCGTTACAATGCTGAAAGAAGCGCAATTCCATTAAATATAGAAATTGTATGAATTGAAATATGCGTTTCTAATTAGGTTGTGTAACTAGATAATTAATTTAGCAAACTGGAATACGCTGACAACAATTTCATACATCTCGAGATTCACTTAAACAGATTAAACAAATATGTTAATAAAAAAATTCCGCGATGTGCACCATAGATAATAATCTTTATAAATCATATGCGTGCCTGGAAACGTCTTAGGAGCGCAAACCAGTGTATAAAAGTACAACCAAAAGCCAACCAGAGCCACTTGGCATTGAACTTAAAAATATCATCATGCATCATCCATATCGTCATGCATCATCCATGTTTACCCCGAGCAACAATTTTGTTGCCGTTTTTTTTTTAAAGAAAAAACATAAATTTAGCGCACACCAGCAGCTCGGAGTCCAAAAATAAACGATCCTTCGCCACCAAAAATATTTTTCTTTCACGCCTATAGAGTCCGCCTACACGGAAACTCCACATTTATTAGTCGTTTTCCATAAAGGCCCACGGATGTTCAGAACGCGCGTTCATTCGCGTACTTCGTGACAAGCTACGAATAGCTAGAGCGACATTCTTTCTTTTGTCCGCACCGGCCTAAATAGTCCTATTTTTAAGCTCCATTGGTAAATTCGCCGCCCGCACACGAAAACACAGCCCGAAAGAAATTCACATCGGTTCGCCACACTACGCGGTCCCTTTTAGCCGCTATATTTATCCCAGAGTCCCCGCAACGTACAAAAGTACTCAGATACGACCAAGAGCAAGAGCGAAAAGAAAAATCTGCAAATCCCCGGTCTCTCTATTCATGAGATTAGATGGAGTTATCTGGAATATATATTTCCTCTCACGTTTCAAGTTATTTCAGATGCGCGGTACCTAGGCTACGCGAGAGCTACTCTGCCGTCGTTGACATTCTGAACCCCTTTCCCGCCTCAGTGTTGTTGGTAAAGAACGAAACGGATAAGTTCCGTTCCCAGGAACCTAGGAACGGAACGGTTACTTTTCCAAGGAAGAAACGTCTCTTTGTTCGCGAGGTAACGCGTTGCCTTTGTGCAATTTAAAATTATTTTAAAAAAAAAAACGTTAGGAACGATTTATTTCCTTTCGTAATTGCCGTAAATTTCAATTTTCTATGAGTACAATTTTCCAAAAGTGTGTCGCCAGCGGAACAATGTTTCAGCACCATACAGAAAACGATTTAGATTTTGACCTTTGTCCGCAAATCGGCAGATGTTCTTCAGTTCCCGCAAATGTCCATTTGGCGTTATCATGAACGAAATCAGAATTTTTTGTTAGCCAATCGGTGAATCGTTGTTAGCCAATCGATAAATCGGTAAGTCGCCAATCGGTATAATTTATTTTAAAAATATTTTTTAATCGAAGAAAGGGAAGAGGAACGAAAAAGTTCCAGGCTCCTTTTAATTTCTGTAGCAAGTGTAACGGAAACTGGTTCCTTTTGTCATAGGATGAACAGGAACGGGTTCATTTTAACCCGTTAACTGGAACGGGTTCATTTTCCAAAGGAACGAACCTAACGCTGCCCCGCCCCCACTTCATTCTGCGGTTCAGTAACACGACGTCTTCTCCCAGCAACAACAACGTAAGCCTGAGTCGGCTGAAACACAGGAGCTCACCGACAACCTCGGATATTTGAGAATTAAGACGTTGTCAGGAAGAAGACGTTGCCATAATCGACAACAATTTTTTTTAATTAGCCAGTATGCCCGCAAGCAAGCTCGGAAATTTGTAAGGAAACTTGAGCCTTCTCCTTGAAAATTGTTTACTCCGAAAACTGTAGCCTAATATAGACATTGCGTGGGCCCTACCTTAATTAATTTTATTTTTGCTCCACAAAATGTATTAACTATTTTATCATCAAGTCGCTATTGTCTCATGAAATATTAAAAGTTGCAAACTTATTAATCACTTTTTTTATCATTGAAATCGCGAATATCCCACAAAATTAATTGAGAAGTTACATTTTTTTTACTTATTTCAATTAATCGCAAGAATCTTCCCTAACACAAATAATGAGTCCCGCAAAATAAAAACGACCAAAATATTAAACATTTTCGTCAATATTTTTGTATTCGTATTCTTTGTATTTGAAAGTGTCTGAAATGTATCAAGTTACAACCCTGTCCAGTTACTGTAATACGATAACGGTTCTTACATTGGCCCTGCATGTTTTTCGCTTTACTAGGGCAGAAATACAAGGCAAAGGGAAACATTTCTAATTCCATTAAATAGCTGCGAAAACGATGATATCCGATAAGTATTCAGTAGCTGAAACTTATCGAAGTAAAAGCTTTCTCTCCTATACAAAATGTCATTATTTCGGTCCTCCTAAGAGGCCTTTTTTTTAGAATTTAATTTTCTCATCGCGAACATTTTATAGGCTGTTTCTATTCTAATATTGTCTCTGTTTCGACTCACTCCCCCCCCCCTCTAGCAACGTTACTCTATGGTAATGCAATTTCTTTTTCGCAATTCCAGCTATTTCACCAACTCCGCCATATTATGCAGCGCCTAACCAAATTAGATTTGACTCCGAAATTTGACTAAACCCACCAAGGAGTTCCCATCCTACTACTACTACGAGCAACCGTCTGACATTTTGAAAGTTACAGATATTTCGATGACGTTCCGCAGAAAAAGTCATCCAACACTTTTTTTTCAAGACGTGTAACAATAGAGCGAATGTATATAACGAGGAGACGTGAATTTGTCACACTAATGGCTTTTTTTGTCACTGCCGTATAATTGGGGGTGATGAGGGTGGCGTGAGCTTCAACGTTTTTCATCGAAATTTCATTCGTGTTGCATCAGAACGAGGCGAGTTGTATCAGAACGACATAGACTCGTTCGTCTTACTGTACAATTACAATTACGATATATACCCGCAAGCAGCCCCTTTTTAGGGGGGGCCAATGGCGGGGTCAAAGACCAGTCTGTAGACGAATGGGGAACATGTGATAGAGCAGTGCCGCAAAGAAAAAAATTCGTATAGTGTTTAATTAATAATTCGCCATGCGATGTTCGTCTTTATTGGAGCTGCTCCGGAACATGTTTCCCATTCATCTATGCTTTTAGACTTCGGCTAAGTTACACGTTCAAGACATGAGCGACCTGAAAATACGGTGTCGAGTGGGGTGCGTAGCGAAAGTCAGTC
>JAUJYS010004104.1:0-12322 GCA_033995665.1 Melogona broelemanni | reverse complement strand
ATCGGGGGGGGGGGGGAGGAAGTCGGCCTTGAAAGCACGGGGTGGGAGGGGGTTGTAAAACTGAAGTGGGGGAGGGGGGTTATATTCCCCTCCCTTTAAATCGGACACTGGATAATTTTCAGCTTTGTTCAATTAGGGTGCTTGCCAAAAACGAAGGAAATGTCGCGACGTCACGTGTTGTCACGTGTGTGTTTATACATCAACATCGTTTATAATCTTGTTAATTGACGTGCTAGTAATGCAAAATAATTTTGGAAAAATAAAATTGTATCTGATATATTTTCGACGAATAATAAAGAATTGTGTGTAGCGTCGTTTTATAGTGGATGCCCTGTAGGTGAATTGGCTGCGTACGCGTTTTAGCCCGCGTGCGTCTTGGGAAGCTGACACTTTCGTGAAGCTGTTGCATCAAGGGTCACGACTGGAAAGTCACTGTGTCATTCGAATTTATCACTGTTTCGTCATGACGATCACAACTATATGGGGATGCGCCACGCAATAATGGAATGTCAAATGAATACTACCGCAAACAACATAGTGGCTTGTTCTCGTAATTTAAAAATAAAACGTACTGAAACTTTGTTGCAACTTTTTTTGGCAGTTCAAGCACGTTGGTGCCGTTATTTTTTTAATAAGGTTCAGGAGAGTTATTTTCGTGAAGAGAACCCAGTAGTTTCAAAAGTATTGCTGCTATTGCATCACGAATAAATGTAAACCGAACAGCGACAAATGAAGATGTCAAGGACCAGACATAATTGTGTAAATAAATCAGACATACTTTCAGCCTTATTTTAAATGTCAATGTCGTGGAAGCAGGTATAACCTAACCGTGAAAAATCATGGTGTCCGGGTGTAGATAAACATCAGACATGATTTCAGTCGTATTTAAAATGTCAATGCCGTGCACGCTCTTCAGTTTAATTAGTTAGTTAGTTAGTTCTTTCAACAATAATTCTGTTTATCAAGCACGTTCCCGTAATTCTAAGGCAATGTTATCGTAACGTCTAGCTGGGTGACTTTTTATTTGCGTGACATGGGCATTGTTTGGATTCTGAAGAGGATAGCATCGTAGCACTGTCGAGGTTTGAAACAATTGTGAAAGCCAAGGTATCTCAAAGAAGTGTTCTGCAAAATCAAATCAACCCAAATTTAATTTATGTACACCTGTAACTTAAGCGCACCGTGTTTCTCTTGCTCTTGTACTCATAAACTTTGGTCACATCAAAATATAAAAAACTTTGTTTTTCGGATAATTTTCTTTTTCAGATGCTGCCACCTTTAAATATTGCATTAATATATATGTTATGATATAAAATTTATTTATCTGTAAACAAAAAATTCAAATTTTGATAGATTAAAATGTTCCTTCGGACAACTAAAGGGGAAAACTTCCTTAGCAACGTGAGCGTCATTGTCAAATTATTTTATTGTTTTTTATTCAGTTCTTTTAAATTGTCAAATTTGTCACACACTTTAAAGGTGATGTTATTTTTTTTATTCCGGATCACTATAGTGAATAGCACTACAGGAGGTTATTGTACCCCTCGTGTCGCTATGGCGATGTTAGAGGGGCACATTCCAGTACCACAGAATCGAATAAACGAAAGCCTGCGCCGGGAATCGAACCCTGGACCACCCGCTCTGTAGACTGTGACCATATCCACTGAGCCACTGGGGGCCGACTAATAATACTGCCTCGAATGAATTGCTCCTACAAAACGATTCTTCTCACCCTCCCCCCCCCTTTATCCAGATAAGCCGTTAAATAAAACTTACAATTGAGTGTGAGGTCGACGAATTTCACAAATCTTTCATGGTTTGCCAAGGAGGCGCAAGATTAGAGCGTGAATTGATTGCGTAAACGATAGCATTTGGATGAGGTTTCGTCGGTGACTGATCGGATTGGTTTCGGTCTCGCGTCCCTCCAGTCCCATTCCCAATTCTACACGTTCGTTTTTCTCTGGATTTCGCATTTTGGTTACCCCTCTATTTCCCCCCACGGTTGAACCCATTGACAAACAATTTTCCAGTCAACTGGTTTGGTCTGGGTGCTCTGGCAGGTCGGTGCTATCGCGTCTGTATATCTATCGGTATTAAAGGCGTTTAATTGTTTTGCGAACCGTTGAATACGCAATGAAACGCATACGTATGTTTTGATGGCGCGATACAGTGAGCGCTTACGTTTTATTGCCCTAAATTAATTACTGCAGACTGATCGCTTCGAAACAGCTTCGTTTAATCGCGTCTCCTGTGTCGAATCAGTCACCAAATCATGCCTGGAATTACAAATTCGAAGAACCGCATTGATTGACGTGAAAAATGCCATTTAGAAATTAGGGCGCATGTCAAATGTGTACAAATCATTTTGCATCATCCATGCTCAATTTAGTTGGAATCGTGCATGAATTTTCGCTTTGTGCACTTTTACCAAAAAAAAGCTGTCTACTTGTTCGAAATCGAACACATTTCCATATCTGAACAAATGACTAAATAATTATCGAAACTACGAGAAATTGCGTGCTGGATGTTGAGGTCAGATTTTTGGTATTTTCACCAAATGTTCTGTTAACATATATTTCACTATATATTTTACTGTCATCATATTTTTTTTTAAGTCACCGTAGTGCCTAGTGCACTACAGGGTTACTGCACCCTCATGTCTCTATGGAGATGTGCGAGGGGCAGGGAAAGGATGGGGAATGGCAGCTGGAATAGCCAGGCGGCAGGATCCACCCCTAAGCTCTGGATTCCCTAATGGAAGCTCAGGGGTGACGCCAGTACCCAAGGCTAACGAATAAACGAAAGCCTGCTTCGGGAATCGAACCAAGGATCGTCGGTTTCGTAGGATGTTGCCAAACCTACTGAGCCATCGGTACGTACGACACGTACATTAAAAATGATACGTGTACAAAAAAATCAACAGGCTTCGTCAATGCAATCAATGTGTTAATTAAATAGCAACACCTCTTTGAAGAATATAAATAGATGTTTTAAATTATCTTTGTGTGCGTGGATCAGCTGGATCAAGCTGCCGGTGATTGATGACTAAACAAAAAAGCGGTTTCATTCGCTCTGCATTCGACCAAGAATAAATATTAAAATGAAAGACAATTACTGCGGCTCTTAAAAATCTAGATGATATCTTCGTTAAACTAATATGCCAATTCCCATACTGCACCACCACAATTAACGTCACATGTGACGACAGCGATTGCGATAACGAGTAAAATGTTATCGGCGAATGTCATTGTTGGCGAGCAATCGCTCGTCGATTGGAGGACTGTCGACATATATGAATGTAACAACGGTGGGACAATTTCTCCAAATTTCATTTCTTCGAATTGGGGTGTTGCATTTCTCTGCGGGTGGTTCGTTGTAGCACTGATGCTTTGTTCAGTGAGTTGGACACATTTGAATAAAAAACAAGAAAAAGAACGGACTTCACTCGTCAGTTTAAAAAACCGCACTCGTCAGTTTCTCAAACAGCCATCAAACCGTTAAGTGCTGACAGTTTTGAATAAAATATTTTTTTAGGGCTGGGCACATCATGTAAAAGTTCAACTCCTGCTTGGTGTCTGTATGTCGGTTTCCACGGGTTATTTTTGAAATACAAATTGTTTTCGGATTTTTTGCTTTTTGGTTAGTCATGAAATATTGATGAGAGGGTGCATAAAAAATATGTAACCTATAAAAATAACCCTGCCCTCAACAGGCTATTCGATATTTTGCTGCGGAATTCACAATATACATGTCTTGCGAGCAAGCGAACAATCGGGTTATCTCAATGTTAGGCATTTTTTTTTTGGTGTTGTTTATTAATATAGTTGCCTGTTCGATTCAATGAATTCGTCGCGGTATCCTGAGGTCACTTATTTTGTCAAATAACGGCTATCTCGCATTAGGTAAAATACGAGGATAAAATAAGCTTTCTACGAAATTAAACACTCTCACATGTGCATAGGAAACAAAGTGTCATTCATCTATCTCGTTGACGTAGAACGACTGATGCTGGTACATCTTTATCTACAATTTTCCCACCTCTGTCTCATTGTCTTGTTAAACTCTTAACTGTCTCAAAGACGCGATTATGGCAAAACAAAAAGTTTTGCCTTAGGGAAACATTACCATCCGGTCTACCATATGGTCCACCACCCTCCTTCAAACCGCAAATACGCAAAATAGAAAGACCTTATGTTCCGTATAAGGAAACAATTAACAATCGCCTGAGAACGAATTCGCCACAGCATGGAGCGCCATCACTCGGTGGTAAGATGGTGATAATTAGCACGCGCGCGTATGCGATACACCGCGCAGCGCCACATGGCGGCCAACTGGATAGACGATACCGGCGTCCGATGTCGGTGTCTACGAAGGCCAGTGTTGGATTCGTTCTTTTTGACAAGGAAACTGTTCCAGTCGTTCCTCCTGTAAAAAATGAACCAGTTCCTGTTCCAGCTTTTACAAAAATTTAAAGGAACCAGGTACTTATCCGTTCTTTCGATAAAAAATTTAAATAACGATAAATTACATTTTAAACGGATGAAAATATCTTAAATGACATTTATCCCAACAATCTCATTATTAAACCGGATTTTTTTCCCCGTGATTTTTGAATGCGAACGATACCATTTTTTACTATTTAAATGATAAGAGGTGTAATAATATTTATTATTTAAATATTATTTAAATGTTCTGCACACAGTGATATGACCGACGGTTCCAGTTCCTGAAAAAAAGGAACCGAATCTTTTGTAGAAAAATGAACCTAGGAGTTCCAAAGTTCCTCAGTAAAGGAACCAGTTCCTAGGAACGGAACTTTGCCGTTCCGTTCCTACCCAATACTGACGACGAAGGCCTACTTCTACGCTTGAAAGATGGAGGGAGGACCGGCCAAAAAAAAATTAGTCCCCGCCCACTGGATTAGCACGTGGACCGGTCATCATCATCATCAACAGCACTGATTCAACTCTAGTACTCTACACTCGCGCGCCGCACATGTCCAAGGCCATAAACACAAGACTTGGCTCTGTACACATACACACACACACACACAGCTAGTCTAGCTAGCGGCTGGAAATTGACGAAAAAGTTGGCCGGCGCGGGGACGTAGCCGCATTTGCGTTCGGCAGTCTATCGCGCGCGGTGCGTTTTTAGTGACTTGAACGTGCGATTCGCGCGCCGCCCAGCGGTGAATGCTCATTTGTACGTGTTTGTTCGTGTGCGTGTGTTTTCGCGTGGCTTTGGTTGCAGCATCCATCCATCCACTAGAGAAGAGATTTTTGCGCCAAATATTTTCGTACCCGTTTTGCGAAGCCCGCCGCAACGCCGTGCTATTTCGGCTCCGCCGCCGAAACAGGTGTTTGGGGATAATTACCAGTGTGAATTTCCACAAGCATCACGTTTGTTAACCGCACACGCGTTGACCACCACACTTTGGGGGGGAAAAAACCGGAGCCGCTATCGGAGAAAAAAACAACCACTCGATCCACATCAATATATCGCGCGTGTTTTGCTCCGTAATTATTTTTTTACGCATTTTTAGCAGCACGTCGCATTTTTTGAAAACGGTGTTTCACTGATAAATTGCGGGTAAATTATTATCTATGGCAACGCATCATTCGCATGCTATCAAAACGCGAACGATTTTTGGTGGAGAAATTCTGATAAATATTGTTAATATTTTTCTTTTTTATTAACTTAAAAAAAAAAATTATCTCTAATTTTAGTGACGCGTTTTCTGTGCGAATTCATTCTAATTCTGATTGGGATAAACTGCGTAACTCAGAAATATTTTCACCAGTAATACAATTCGTGAATAATAATTCGAAGTTTCCTTGTACATGTATTGAAAGAACTATTTTTTTTCTTTCTTATATACGGCAAGATTGGCTAGCTGCTCGAATATTCGCATACGCAGTAGCAATCTATCACCTATAACCGAACGTGAAACCTCGGATCGAGTTACATCGTTCTAGCATACTCTTTTTCGGAGAGAGGGGGGAAAAAAAAAAAAGAGAACATTTTCTGCATATTCAGCATCCTAACTAACGGTCAGGTTCCCCCCCGTCGACATTTTCGCTCGGATACGCGAGATAGGATAGAAAGAGCACGCACCAATGCGTCTGTAACATTTAACACTCGCCGGCATTTTCAACGGGTAGATTCTAATTTTTTTTTTCCATCTTGAACTACTGGGTGCTGTGGTCAGTCTAGAAATCGCCGTCGCCGAGAAAAAGGGTCAATCGGCGATCGAGACAGCGAGAAAGAGAGAGAGCGGTCATTGGCGTTATGAAAAGGAGGTTTTTACAGCAGCAGCTGCCGTAACAAGTGGACAGTGTGTGTGTGCTGAGTGACGGTTTTTGACAAGAGACAAAAGGTGTGGAAACGCGAAAAAAAAAAAAAAAAAGGATTATCGGACGAGGCAAATTACGTTGCGGCGATCGGGTTACATCCGGGTACCACAACCTGTGCTTCACCTTTTCAAGAAAAACAAATTCCTTCGCTCCCCCCCCCCCTCGCAGTATTCCCCTCAAAACAAATTCCCTTCCCCAATCATCATTAGCCCTCCTCAAGAAGTCTGGCCTTACCTTTTGTGGAAGTGCGCGACATTCTTTTGACCTTTTCCCCGGGTCATATTTCGCGAAAAAGGTCTGGAACAGACAGGAACGCGCACAAGACGTTCTCCTGGGATCACAACTACCAACATTCTGTCTTCGTTCGGTGGCAGTGTCACAACTCACAACTGGATTTTTATTTTCGCGATCGCGTTTCGAACGTCGAATCGTTTCGGTTACCCCGCGAAATCGGAATCGAAACGACGGTCACCCACGCACACTCTGACCGGTCGGATAAATTCGTTACCGGTAACTTGCGCGCAAACCGTTGACAGCTGACCGTCGGTGGTCGCCCGGTAGCTTTGAACTCTGCGGCGTTATTTCGCGCTCACCAAAAACCTCAAGGTCTATCCGTCGACGCTATTTTGGATATTTGTCTGCTGCTGCTGCGGTGGCGAAAAAGATCATGGCCTCTTCATCTTGAAGCCGCGTCGGCTTCTCGTGCAGTGTTTTCCCCCCAGTTTCGCGGATCAATCTTTGGACTGTATCGACATTTCGGGCTAGAGTTTCCGCGGGTTGCTCGCTACAGCGTCGGGGGGTTGATTATAACCACCGGCCAGACTGTTTGTTCGGCCCAGTGCTTCGACCCGGACCACCACCACCACCGTATCGCGTCGGGGTTTTTCCTCGGAAGGAGAATCGAGGTAGTGAAAGTGCGTGTTCTTACAGCTGATGTCCGTCAGCTATCGAAAAACCGTTCTTTAACCTCCTTACTAACAACACCACCGCCGCCACTATCACCACCCCCTCCTCGTGCGGACATAAATTATACCCGCAGGTTTCTCTACGGCGCTCGGCTATGGTAAGTCATACGCGGTTTTGTTTTTAAAACGAATTTTCTGTTCATGTTACGACATTTTTCCGTAACTGTATTCCGATTTGCAACGCGAGATGCGTGTATTAGAATTTGCGGTGGTTTGAAACACAAGCAGTGGTTTGCAAAATAAGGCGCGCGTTCGATTAAAATACTTGATTTCGCCAACGATATTAATGTCATGTGACCTCTAGTCTCTAGGGCGTCGACGAGATAGAATGTCTTTGTTTTCAAATGAATTGGGAGCTTGGTTCGAGACAGCGTCGAAATGAAAGACGAACGGTGTGCCAAACTCTGTTTGTATCTTTTTTTGATCGTGTCAATTGCTGCCATTTGCAAAAATATTTTTGTTTTACTCCTTCAGGAAATAATTTCCGCCTATAATTTAGTCGTCGAATTTATCTCATCGCAAGAGTCATTTGAGAAACAGCGAAGCTATCCATTTCATCCATTCGTTTACTTAGCTAGGGTTGTTTTGAAGCTCGAGCATTACATTTTTGTATTCATGGAAATGCCATTTTATTTCAGCCCAATGCAATATACAAAAACGGCAAAAAAAAACAGATCTCAATACAATGCAAGAATTCAAGATGCAAAATTCAATTTAAGCATGGCTTCTGGGCGTCATTCTATCTGTGAAACAAAACTGGTTGCGCTGGTGTTGCCTCTGGTGGTAGCGCAACTCGTTTTACTTTTTGAACAGGGTGTCGCCAAGTTGTCGAACCCTTGTCGAAGCGTTTTTTTCTTGAAAGCACTTAAGATATTTGGATTATGTTTGAAGTTTGGCACGTTGAGCTTTTCAGATTTGTCTTAATATTGAGATCGCCTTGCCGAAAGCAAAACGCATTCTCGACAGCACATTTAAAATTTTTGATGCGCGAAAACAATTCGAGAGCGCAGGTATGGAAATGTCAAAATCTAAAAAAAAAATAATTCGCCGAACTGAGACTTGAAAACGATGAACGAGATGGTGTGTATGCACAAAATGTTAAATTCGCGTTGTAGTTATTGGAAACGCACAAGTCATAGGTTCTAAATCCAGAACTATGAAGCCTGTTTAGTCGTCGCCACGGAATGATAAACGTAAAATAAACACCATTCCGTGGCGACGACTAAACATGCTTCATAGGTCTGGAGTTAGAACCTATGACATGCAAATATCGAGTTTCCAACAACTACAACGCGAATTTAACATTTTGTGCATACACAATCTCGTTCATGGTTTCCTCGCCTCAGTTCGGCGAATTATTTTATTTGTGCGTCCTTGTGTCATCTATGTTTCTACGCATATATAATTTTTAGATTTTATCGGAGATGAACATTCTAATCTGCTTGGATACGTCAAAATATCCTTGCAAATCGTTTTATGGAAATGTCATATACGATAAAGACAATAAACGATGCTGGTGTATAAAATACCCGCAGACAGATGTAGAATTAATTGAGAAAGACTGATTAAACGTAAAATCGCTGATTTTTTTACGTTTAATCAGTTTTTCTCAATTGATAAAGACAATGTTTAAACGCACCCCGTACATGTACGATTATGCCACTTTGACGGGAGTACGAATATTAAAGATTTAATCTCTTGTTTAAAGACGGCTTCAATGCGGTTGTCACTGCAGTGAATCTAATAAGAGCCGAGAATGCGGTGTGGGAAATGGGGAAAACAATTAAAATGTAGACGGCCATATTTCTCCGGCATGGCTGAACGGCCAATATAGTGCGCGGTCGCTAAACCTTTTTGGAGCAGAAGGTTTTTCCTGGTTCCATTGCGTGTGTTGTTGCTGCTGCTGACAAACCCAATAGACGTGCGAAAATGCCACCTAAAAAGGTAAACTGGTTGTAAAATTCGTTTAGCGTAACAGTGGTGGGCACACTTTCGGATTTTCGCAAAAGTTGGCGTGCCTCTTGCAAAATATAATTCGTAACGTTTTCAGGCTCTTTTTTGAAAAATTCGGTGCAAGTGCACTAAAAAAACAGATGGACAATTAAATATATAAGAACTAATTACCAAATTAGTTAAATATTTATGGTAACTTATTTTTCATTCCTTTGAGTAAGATTAAAATGATCACGAAAGTTTTTCATGAAAATGACATATGTTTTATTTTTTAATTCTAGTTTAACTGACTATAAAAGTTTTACCAATTGTCAAATTTGTTTTAAATTAATTTTTGGTATTTGTGGTATGATGTTCTGATGAGAATGCAATATTTTTTTGATGGCAATGAAATATTTTTCATTATACACTGAAAAAATCGCATTGTAGTATCATTACTCTAAACATATTTAGCATAAGATGCAGATGCTGAATCCAACAGAATCATTTGTGTTTAATTTGTGCATATTGGTTATGTAAAGGTGTACAAAAAAATAGTTATAATGATGGGTTCGTTCAATTTATACCTCTGTGCATATATACAATTTTATTCAATGGAAAAGCTTTCCATAGCGAATCGTGTATCTTCATGCGAGATGTTAAGAATGCCTTCGACGCAGTTGGTCTTTTGACACAAAACATAATGACAGGTTGCAATGATAAAAATAGTTCTGTCCGTACGGGGATTAGCTAAACAAGTGCATGCACCGATCAAGATTGTGTGCTTCATCGGTTTGGCGAGTCCATTGACGTGTATCACACTGAAAGTCGGACGGGTTCACTGTCAAGATCCATAAACGGGCATTGCCATTTTTAACCTCCACTATAATATGGAGTACTTTCCTGTTTATTATTATGACTAAGGTCGGAATTTTTTTGACCAACCATGAGCGAGACGGAATTAATGTTCATAGGTGGATTAGGATTGCATGGTGTGAGATAGCATTGCAAACGAGAATGAAAGTCTATTTTGAGTACATATTTGGCTTGAATTGTAAGTAGTTCATGTAAATGAGTGGCGGCAGATTTTCCTATGTCGTTTGTGGCTCCAGAGACATGGAAATGTCAAGATATTATTAATCATATATTTTCTTTATGCCCGTACTCACCGAATAAATGAAACACTAACACAGTAGAAAAGTGGCGCTGTATATGGAGCGTTCATGTAACCGTAATAATTCTTTGCGCAACGGTTAAAAAATGGCTGCGCTTCTAAAATATAGTTGCGGTCACATGAACGCTCCATAGCGCCACCTTTATATTCTAATAATGTTAAATTTTGTCGGTGTGCATGGGCAGCAATCTATTTATTAGCGTGGATAAATTTTGACGTGGTTTTAGTTCACTATCTGCTACAAATTTCGATTTGCATTTGATTAAAACAAGCTTTGCGTTTCTTCAACCAGATTCAAACTCGCCAAACAGTTCAACCCTAACCCATTGGGTGTTTTGCACGCAAGCCAGGTGGACAATATCATCATCATCCAAAACGCTCAACGGGTTGGATAGCGACGGGTGGCCGCGAGTGGCTCGGAGCACTTTTAAAGAAGCGAGTGACAGGCCATTCACGTAACCGTAAATAATTCGCCAGTCCAGAAACGCGGGAGAGTAAAATGTGGCGGAACAGAAGAACGTTATTTGAAAGAAAAAATACTAGTTGTCAGATTTTGTAAGCCTAGACATATATACATTAAATGAACGCGCCATGCAGCTACGGGAATGTCCTCCCAAGACCATCGCCTGCACTGGAATAAGGAGGTATCGGTGGTACAGTGGATAGCGTTCTCGCCTGGGGTGGGGGAAGGGTACACCGACACGGTTTATTTATTTATTTTGGCTACCAACATTATAGCCATCACTGAAGTGGATATCAAAACATGAGTTTCTGTATCCCTCTAATCGCATGAGTAATTGTTGATGGGTTTATTTTCACTAGTATTTCGGAATCGAATAGCGAAAGTCCGAGCCGGGAATCGAACCCGGGATCGTCGCCAACATGGCGGATGCTTTACCTCTGAGCCGTTCTACATTATATTTTCAACTTTATTTTACCATTCTCCTATTTTTTCTATCTATAAATTAAAATAGCTTTCGAAGTAAACTCTGAAGAAAATTCACCCGAATTCTCGAAGCGTGTTGGTCGTAAGTTTGACCCTCGCCGTTTGCCTGGCGTGCTCAATTCGGCATCGTCGTTCATGTGCCTGGACGCAGGGTTTCTGGAGGACGCAGCAAGACGAGATTGCGTTGCATGCCAAGCTGCGTTTAGGTCATCAACGCTCGGCGCTGACTTGTTAAACAAGTCACGAACCAATACGGTTAGATATACATATTTGTGGATAGCGCCGCGCATGTGAGCGTATGCTCGACGTTTAAAAAAAAATATGTAGCTAGTGTCAATAGACCTAAATATACCTGGGCCGCGCAAAAATGACCCGAACTACCGTTATGTGCAATGCTTTGCATGCATCTCGTGATGGACCTGCTCAATAATTCGCACCCAATACTATCTCTTGAGTATTGATCGTCACTGGTCTCACGAGGACATTTTTTCATATATTGATTAATTCGGAAGTATCTCTGTAGGTTGGCAACTACAAATCAATTGATGCGACGCTTTACACAAAAAAAAAATGAAGACTCAAAATGTTTTCCGGATTGTTTTACGATTGTAAAAAGATTTCGGTGTCAGTCATTCCAGTGCTCAAAGACATTATCTGGATATAAACATACGTTTGATAGATAGCCTGTAAACATTTTAAGATATGTACACTTCTGATAATGTAACTTGGAACGCCTGCAAGATTAATGACATTGTGGCCGCTATAACATGCGAAATTTTGGTGTAAAGTATCTGTGCCATTGAGAATAAGAAGAGGTGGGCTAATAGTGGTTCTCGCTAACTTTTTTTTTTTTCTTAAATTACAGTAGCCCCTAGTGCACTACAGGATTACTGCACCCTCGAATCTCTATAGAGATTATGTGAGGGGCAGGGAAGGGGAAGGAAGAGGGATG
>JAUJYS010004103.1:0-12322 GCA_033995665.1 Melogona broelemanni | reverse complement strand
CATAACATGAAGTGACTAATCAGGTGAGACTGACTTTCGCTACGCGCCCCACTCGATACCGTATTTTCTGGTCGCTCGCTAGGGCAAAGCTAACATTAGCCATTATATGTGTGTACGAAAGCAATGTAATTTGATGTTATCCTAAAATAGGCACCACAATTCAAGTTATTTTGTGTGTTTGTCAATAATTGTCAAAATCCAATTGCTGTGTATACCTGCGATAAAATACTTATAATTTTAAAACATTACTTTTCAATGACTGGTATCAGTGATAAGCAATTTGTTATGTAACCAGCACGGACCCCGGACAAAAATCGATAAAATTCCCAATCTGAAACATAAATAAACGAGTGACAATAATCGGCACCATCAGTGTGGCAATGCCAGTCAATAGCCTCCCCAGATGAGTAAAAACGGCAATATGATTATTAATTCGCCATAAACCGAAAATATGCAGATTAAAAAAATTCACGTTCGTTGGTATTTCAACTGGACTAAAGATCAGATTAGAACGGCTCGGCGTCGCAATTCCGCGCGTCCTTATTAGTGAGTTTCAATTTCGTGCTATACCGTTAACATATCAAATAGCGCGTGCGGTAGGATCGCTGAAATGGCATTCAATGCCACATTAGGAGAGTATTCCACTCTGCCAAATGGCCACACCCACGGCACCTCCGTACTGATAATGAAATGGGGAAATTAAAAAGCGGAAATAGAACGACACAGGCGAAAAACCCAGGCGTGTGTGCAGAATCTTGACAGCAGAAAAAAGGGTAGGAAGCGGACTAACTACAACTCAATTAAGTTTCTTGAAGAAGGGCCTCAATTAGTATTAAAATATATATGTATCTAAAATGGATTTTAAATTATTTTTTCCTCCGCGGAATTTTTGTGCACTCTATTTTTATTTTATTTCTTTCACATGTAAAGAATATCGCTACAGGAACATTTTCACCAGATCCCCGGGATCGAATAAGAGAGCTCGTGTGGAATTTTTGCGATGAAATTGAACCCTTGACCAACGAATCACAAATGAATTTCAACCAACTGAACTGCTACGTTAACAACAAATTCCCACTTACACTCCATTAAAAAATATATATATTTAGAATCTCTGCTTTCCTTCCTCTCTGACATATCCGATGGGTTAACCGAGTCTCGAAACCCTAACCCTATAGTAAACAGAAACGTTCTACCCAGTAGACCATCCAGGGGAAGGGTAATGGTCTAAGCGACAACTGTCGTCAGATTTATTTCCAACGAAGCGACATGCACCAAACACTTGTATCGTTTGGATCTTAAACAATAAGTATTCCATGACGCAGTAGTACGAAACGTACGTTGGCGGTTTACCCCGCGAGTGAAACCCACTAATCTCTAATTATCCTAATGAGCTGGTCGCGCTTGGCTAGACCGCCGATGAAATCAAGAGTCGCCCGGCGCCGTAGACAGTCATTCGGTGTCTGCTTACTTTTCTCCGAACGCGACAGCAGATGCACATGGTGACCGTCATGACCAGGCACACAATGGTGGCCGCCGCCACCACGATTCCTGCTACGGACGCCCAATCGATTCCGGCGGTTCTCCTGCCGTCGTCATCGTCCTCATCGTCGTCCCCTGGGCCTGCAAGAGAAGAAAAATGAATTGTTGTGTTAGATTTTGCAAAGGTGACACGGCAAGAAATTACAATGCAATACAACGCGTTTAAAAAGGTTACTTGGAATTTTTTTTTAAATCCGGTGCTTACAAAAAGGATTTAGTAACAAAATTATTAATTAACAAAAAGGATTTAGTCTGATTAAAGTTTTTATTTATACAATTAAAAATTGGTATGGCTGATTATGTAATTTAAGCCGTGCTTTCAAAAATTATTTAATGCCAACTTAATATAGCGATCTTTTTTGCAATTCAACAAATCTTATTATTATTTATCTCCTAATCCTATACATAAAATTACTTATCTAAATTAAAACATTTAATCTTAAATTTGATGATTCTTCGTTTTAAGGCGGTCATCAAATGAAATTGAAAAGGTGAATATTTTGTAGTGGTCAATTATTTCCCCGATGTCTTTTCCTTATATTTCTTCTCTCCATTTCTAAACTTTCAGTTACCTCTGCATACCCTGACCTTTATCTATGATAATTTATTTTCATGAATTAGTTTCTATTCTCCTAAAACCACGATTGATCATTGATAAGCATCACTATTTCGCATCATAATATATCTTTGCATCATAACTATGGAACGTCGTTTTCCTTTCGAACAATTCGTTACTTTCACAATATTTTTTCATCATGCCATCCATAGACATTGTTGACAGTTCAATGCCAGGTAGCTATAAATAGACAAACAGTATCGCTACGTTGCAAAAAACATGACAAGTCAGTTTGCAAAGAGTAGACCATGCACTAGAGAAGCGAAAAGGCGACGAACATCATATTGGAGAAGAGCTCGTAGTGGCCGAGCACATTGTTGTCTCTTCCGTCCATAGAACACTAATTCCGACGTTCACCGCAAGGCTCTTATTTGTCAAAGAAGAATGGTCGGAGGTGCCGTGCCTGCTTAATGGTGATGGACCGAATACAATTTATGAAAAGTGAAAAAATGTAGGTCTAGGTCATTTGATTCCAAATCCGAACAAAAAATATAAATTTTGAGAGTTGATGCCATCCGGGTAAATTATATAGAAAACAATTTAAACAAACTACATAAACCCAATTTTTTGATAGTAGGATACATAAACTGTAAACGTCATAACAAAAATAAGAACGCTGAATTTTTTAACGAGACTCAGTGATGGGAATGATCAACAGAATTTTTTTTCTTTTCAGGGTCGTTTAAGGTCGTTTAAATTAGGTCAGTCAAACGTAAAAAAATGCAATTTTTCAGATATGTAATTAAATTTTTTTCTCTGAATTCGTCGGAGAACATGCACATAATATATTTTTTAATTATCATTGATTTAATGTTCTTAGCGATTGAGTGCAAAACACACGAGCACACTGAACCCTTTCAACTTTTTTTTTTCCAGACTCAAGTATTTCTTTTTATAGGTTACTGCCGGTTTAAAAGCGACGTGGCAAACGCACACGCCGTCTACAGCCAATGTATAGGTCAAGGAGCATCTCAAGACTGAGGAAGACGGTGAGGAAACATGATTTGGTAGCGTGTAACAAACACCTCCGGAGACCAGATCTTTGAAACGAGACTCGTTCCTTATTCGCTTTTTAAACAAATTCGCATAAATGCTTACAACATCCACGAATTTTTAAACCTGTAGAGGGCGCCCGACAACGCATTGCGCTTCAAAGAGTTGACAAGACAGAAAAAATTGAGACTCCGGAATTTTTCGGGAGACAGGTAATTTTGGACACGCCTTCCTTCGGGATGGAAATAAACCAGTGTGGTCCGTGTCTGGTTACATTAAATATGTCTACCTAGGTATGAAGGCAAATCTAATCAAAAGTTCCAGGTCGTCCCCTGGAGGAGTTTCGATGCAGCAAATCTCAATCTGGTCAGCCTTCTTGACAATTAAAAAAAAACACCAAACCCTGCACACGGGTCTATGGAGCGAAAATCACGTTGAACAAGCCAGTTGGAAGTAAGAGCGAAGACTTCCTTCGCACTTTCTCCCTCACGCAAATCGTGCACGCCGTACATGCCTATTAAGCGGCTATCATTATCCTCGCCCGATTCAATTCGAGCGCATGCACATCGGAGCTATCGGAAGGCCACGGGGCAGAGAGGAACACACACACACGGCCTTACGAGGTAGACAACATAGAAACTAGCGTCTCGATCGAGCTTTCCCCATGTCAAAAACCTTTATCAGAAACTTGCATAAGATCGGTATACTGTGGGCATAGTCGAGACGGCCTACTGAACCGATAACGATTACCCATTTATAGGATTAGCTCGAACCTCCTGTGCATGTGATTAGCCCTATTACATGCAATTTTCCGCTGTAATTAACGGGCTTCCCTAGAATACTGCTCTACTCTTTCTGGTGGCGCACAGCGAAGTCGTACATTTGGGCTTCACGTACCACGTCTAATCTGTTAATGGTCGAGCGAAATGAAATAGAGAAATTTTATGTTCGTTATGAATCCGCAAAACAAAGCAACTCATAGTTTTAGATTATAAAAGCCATTAGCTACCTCGCTGCCGGCAGTGAACCATGCAGATATGCGCATTTTAAATTAATTAAAAAAATACACCTCACATAAATTGTTTCTAGCGAAACAAATTTTAAAAATGTATATATTCTCCTAAATGACTTACCTGGTGGTAAAAATATTTTGAGAGGAGCTGTCATGACACGTCCCATTTACTTGTACATTTAAAAAAAAACTTGAACTAATTCCGAGAAAAAGAGTCTCAGGAGACTGTTCATAATTATTTTCTACCACTATAGCGAACATCCCTAGTCTACAGGAGATTCTTTTAGCGCTCGTGTTGCTCATTATCACCAGTACCCCGGGACGGAATAAAACGATAGCCCGCGCTGCGAATCGAACCCGGAACCGTCGCACCACAGCCGGTTTCAATACCGAGTGGGTTACGACGAGTCCTACTAGATTGACCGATTTCACTTCAGAAACTATAACCCTCGCCCTGATGAGAATCGTAGGCGAAATATCTCGGCCACCCGATCCCGCCGATTAACAGATTCTACGCCCAAAACGCATTGCGGCAACACGGACAAGATAAATTTCCTGGTTTATGACTCTTGCGTCGAGAGTTGGGAAAAATTTTCCACCACCTCTCACGTTTTCCATTCGCCCAGATTTGCCCAATCGAATAACTGCCACACACGTATTTCCGTATTTACACGTACACACGTTGGCCTATCGCAACGCCTAGGGCAAGAGTTGTTTCTCCTACCCAAAGCAGAAAAATCTCCTGATGCCAGAAGAAACAACAACAACTCCAAACAAGTTCGGCTGCTATTGGCCAACCCCGGTAGACTGCAAATGATATGGGCACATACACACAAATGAACAAAAAAAAAACACACGACACAATCATTGACGGCCGAATTAATAATGTAGGCCAGCGCGAAAATATTACAGTCGATGCCAACCTATCCGCATAGCAGCACAGTATGCAATCTCAATCCGTGGGTTAAAACAGGCTCGACTGAGGCAGTGGGCTTAACAAAAAACATGTTCGGTGTTGGTAAATGTAAAGATGGTGCAACATATGTTGCCATGAATGCTAATAGCCAGGCAGCTGGCACCAACACCTGAATATGTGTCACGTTGAACCAGTGCATTAAAAATCAAGTACGCAGGCAATGAATAAGTGGCATGCATGCGAATAACACGCGCATCTAACATTCGACTGCACTGGCTCAATGAAACAGCTAAACAATTGACTGTCACCATATTACGGAACATCGACTTTAATTATTAAAACAAGTATAATAAAAAGGAAAAACAGCATATATTTAAAAAAAATAATAATAAAACACTAAGCTCGTCAGACAAATGCGAATCAAACCGTTTGTCAAAATGCAGATTATTGACGAGTACATTCAAGAACAATAACCATTTTAAAATAGTTACGTTATTTTTATGCCACAACACTGCTATACTGGAATATTTAATCCGTTGATATAAATTTATAAATCTAATGCAGACCATTACGCTACTATGTGGATCGTCAGTTGCACAAAAACGATATTTTATTAAATTGAATTTACGTATCTAATTTTCTGAACCAACCCAAGTTATGTATGGTATTTTTGAAACTCGTAGAAAATGTGGATGCAGATTACATAATAACACTTTCCTCAAAATGTGTCCAATTTGGGCTTCACATCGCGTGCATCAGTCCATAAAAAAATTACAGAAGCCAACGCCCACAAAAAAGAAAGCAAAAATCAATAGAGGGGGAGGGGGAAGAATTTGAGGAAATTCGATCGGCATACAATAGAAAGTCCTCAGCGAGTTGGCCAACACTTACGAGGAAGCAGACTATTACATATTCGAACACCTTTTTACCATAAGCACTTTGCTGAACATGAATGGATCATGGAGACCTTCACATCACTCGTAGGGTTATGGATCATTTTTAACAGCATAATATGAACAATTCTCAATGAAAAAAAAAATCTTAACAGCAACACATTAATTTCTAAATTTTCTTCTTACCATTCAAATTTTTTTCTAAAATTAATACTTATTTAAATACGTCGTGCAACGTTTAAAATATGACCACAGATCGCATCAGCAAAAGAGCAAGACAGCTGATATATATAATTGTATTAAAGACAATAAACCTTACGACTAGAAGAGTCAATGTCTAGATCTATCAAGATCTCGTGAACAACACGCTCCTAAATCCAGACTATTTCCCGGAGGCTAAAAAAAAGTCGATAAACAAGATTTCCACACTTTCACAACAAAAAAACAACATTTGACACAGCCCGTTTTCCAGTTTCCAACCGCATCTAAAAATACGCCAATCTCGACAATCGAGAACCCCGACGAGACTCTTGAGCAAGACCGACGATGCTCTAAAACCAGAAAGACGCGCAGCCCTTCCGATGAACCGTCTCCCGGGGTAACTACGGAGTACGTAAAGACGAAGACGTACAGACAACAAAACACGAGCACGATAGGGCAAATCTCAATTGTATTCAGTAGAAATCACATGTCTGCAATTTACGACCCTGCTGCTACAAAAAAATATGGTAACAAATACAGGTATGCCTTGATTCGGCAGCTTATATGAGCTTGGCTAAGAGTAATTTACTCATTTATCCTCCCGAGTCCCAGTGTACTAATTATTAATATTCGGAAATATAAATCTCCGCTGCGTCTAACGATTGCCGGATATTAAAAATTAAAAAGTTATCGATTTTTGACACCTCCAGTTTTTAATCGATATCAGTTCACAAGGTGCCATGTGGCATAGTGGAGAATATTCGCCTTCTATGCCTGCGACGCGGGTTCAGTTCCAGGCCGAAATGTTTCGAGCGAGAATAATTCGTAAACGCCTTTCTTCGAAATATGAATTACATGAGTGGGAGCCGTGTTTGTACGTCAGTTGCACATTAACGATCCCTGCTTAGGTCGAAAGCCTAGGCTAGCCAAAATTACCAGGTAGCTGTTGCCCCCCCCCTCCATCCAGGAGAGGTTGTTAAAATGAAACTTTGTCCGTAACTGATTAATCGGCACCTCCGGGGCTGTTTGCGGGAACATATTGTAATTGAAATTGAGATCAAAAACTGACCATCAAAAACGTAGGCCTCAGAAAGATACGCGCAGTAAAGACAAAATTCCATTTTTAAACACAGAGCGCAGCGCAGGATCACGGCCAAACCATTTGAGATAATGCAACGATAAGCCAAAAAAAGCTTTTCCCCCCACTCGTACATTCCCGCAGTCTCTCACGAGTTCTTGGCAAAAATACTCAAGTTTTTTCATCGCAGCATACATTTCGATGCTAATGGAGCAGAGGGCTCGTTCAAACTTTCAGGCGGCGCAATAATTACCTTGTACGGTAAGCACCAAAATAGCCAACGCGCCACCGTTTCGGAAGATCTTCGAAACTTCTACAATGCAAAACGGGTTGCGATGTACCCCCGAAGTGAACGACACAGAACGTTCTTTCGCGTGTTCAATGAACTCAGACGAAAAAAGTTGAAACGACACCAGAAAAAAAGAAATACGGGTAGTCCCTAAATTGCAGCATATCTAGCCAACGTGTAGGACGATATTTCGACCGGCAATTTTATTCGCATGACGAACAACAATAACCATCAACCCTTCTGCTGGCAAAGGGAGAAACTGCACGAAACTGGTTGTAAACAAGGTGGGCTGATTTGACACATCCCAGTCTCGAACAGCTTTCGGATCAATCAATGATGAGAAATTCTACGTACTACCTATGTACATTAACTGATGAATGGAAAAATAATGAAAAAAAGGAACCGTTCCCGTTCCAGCACTTAAGGAAATTAAAAGGAACCTGGGCGTTCCTTATCAAAAGGAACCTAGAAATTTTACGCTCTATCGATAAAAAATATTGTTTTTTAATGCCGAGTTGTGTAATGTTTAAAAAATTGTGATTACGTTAATGATGACACCAAATTGACATTTGCCAATTTTTCGTTCGTTTAATTCAATTTTATCCACAGCACAAAATCTTTTTGCAGCAATTTTTGTTTGATGCTGTAAAATTGTTCTGCCGTCGATACACTTTGGAAAATGGTACTCGTAGAAAATTAAAAAGTAATATAAAAAAGAACCATGTTATACAGAGAAGGAACCTCCATTCCAGTCCCTCTAAAAAATAAACTAAACCGTTCCTTCTTAGGAAAAGAAACCAGTTCCTAGGAACAGAACTTTTCCGTTCCGTTCTTGCGCAACACTGGTTCGTTGCAGTCCTACTAGATTGATGTTCGGATTGTTTGTCAGTATTTTTTAATTTCGCCCATTATTCGTTCCAACGCTCCTAACGGTGAATTGAGATTTCCCAAGCTACGCGCCACCTAGTGAAAAAACGCAACGCACACTGGATCTAACCGCAACAATGAGCGGGGGCGGATAACAAGCGGTGCGGATGCGGTAGTCGCAGATTTCACAAGCTACGGGTGGCGCAACGGAAAAGACGGTACTTAAACGAAAATTCATTCATTCATCCTCGAAAATTCATTCATCCTCGCCAACAATAGGCCTCTCTCCACGTTATACCAAATAAGCCCTCCTTATATCAGATCCGAACCCCCGCACCCTCGTGACATCACGTGCATGTATAAAATTTGTTTTACCCCCAGCACCTGCAGGCGGGGGAAGATCGCGACAATAGGGGGCTAAATAGTACAAAAGACCATTCAACTTTAAAGTACATTAACATTTTAAATCTGCATGTCCCACACAGTGAATGTAACGTCTTATAAAACTACATAGACGTTTTTCATGACAAGAAAAATGTTCAATGAGCGAATCGTGCACGGGCTCTCTCGAGCTAAATTTCTAAAACATTTCTAATTTAGTTTGGATACGTAAAAATATCCATGCAAATAGTTTTTTCTCTCTCTCTCTCGAGTCCTCTGTCTAACATTAGTTAGACAGAGGTAACAGATAAGGTCTCTAAAAGTAAAATGCTCTGAATCAATATTTAGGTTGAAAATAGTTAATTTAAAACTTCTTGAACGACAGAATTGGTTTTCAATTCACAAAGTTACACATTTTTGCGTCAATCTTTCAATAACTCGATCAAATTGCTTTAAAAAGGATGATAGTTCGCAGGAATAAATCTCACTATTTTCAATAAATACAGATTCTTGGAAAGCCATTGACGTAGTAGAACTTTCAAAGCACTCAATGACTTCATGAATCACGCGATTCACATTTATATCGACAACTAAAATATCACTGTTCCGTTGTGGTCGACGAATACAGGATGTCATGGGCTCTTGAATTCGAATGCACTATCTACATGTACTGCTTTCAATTCCCAATTTAGACGTGATGTCTGGTCAGGCTGCGGTAGGTCTTTATATGCTGAGATCAAAGGCAAAGTTGTGAACTATAAAAAAAAACACACGTTGGCCTACACACAGCAACGACTACGTGTAAATTGCGCGGGACGATAAGAATGGATCATAGAAGGATGGGAACGACCATTCATAACCGAGAGATAGTGCTTCGGCTGACTTTCGTTTCGCTGTAGGCTACAATGCTATGCGGTGGGACAGAGAACGCGTAGTATTGTTTATTTCGGACAATCGATTCTGGGGGGTTTCCGATGTGTCCGGGCATAAAAATCGTCTCCCTAAAATCCCCCGGCCCATCGCCCGGGATCAAACAAGGCCAGAATCCCGTAACCCCCAACTCCCTCCCACCTTCTTCCCAACCCTTAAATCAACAATGCCATTAAACTCTGGGGAAAAATAAATTGGTTAGAATTTTTTTCTTTTCTTTTTTTTAGGATGTAGACCACTTGCAGACCTAATTCAATCACTCTGCCAACAGTTCCTTCAATCACGGCTTTCTTCTCTGGTCAGGTACGGTTGAGCTTCGGGGCCTGAAACAACATTGATCGACCGCCACTCCTCTCGGAACTTCAATTCTATTTAAATTTCATGAGACGCCAATCCTTCAGAGTCCTGAATCCAAAGCGAGACTCAACAACAACAATTCTCCGCACAACCTGTAAAAGTAGCCCAAATGATTGTACTTCTTTTTTTTTTCTTTCTAATCACTGTAGTGAATATAAAAGCCCTTCCTAGGAAAAGGAACCTAGGCGTTCCAAAGTTCCTCAAAAATGGAACCAGTTGCTAGGAAAAGGAACTTAGGCGTTCCAAAGTTCCTCAAAAATGGAACCAGTTCCTAGGAAAACGAACCTTAGCGTTCTAAAGTTTCTTAAAAAAGGAACCAGTTACTAGGAACAGAACTTTTCCGTTCCGTTCCTTCCCAACACTGCATCTGACTAGCAACCAGAGCAAACTAGAAAGTTGGTCCCTCAGTCTCTCCAATAAATCAAGAAGAGCACCGAAAAACCCTTAACAAAAATTGCTGCGCGGGTCTCAGGAGGTGGCTGTTGAGCAGCCGGCACGAGACCATGCGGCATAGGACAGTGACACGTGTTCGACGGGTACCCCCGAAGAGAGATGGAGAAAAATAGATAAAGACGGGGGAGGGTGACAAAAGAAGAGCGGGAAAGGTGGGCCGGCCGAACAAGATGACGAGCGGGGGCGAGACCCAGAGACCAGAGTGTGGAGTTGGGCTGAGTGGTTGTGTCGGTGGAAGTCCGTAATTATCGGCCAACAATAGAAACTGGCGCGATAGGGGAAAAAGGTGCGACAATGATGAGTGTGACTGCATACAACGCCGCCTATACGTATCCGCCCGCTACAGTTTAACAAAACCACACACAACACACCACATCATTCGGGGAACGGTGGATCTGAAGTGTCTGCTGCTGCACGTTTGAATATTGAAGAATGGAGATCGTGGGGCGAGAAATGCGGGTTATAACGGAAAAAAATTGACCACCCCTCTTCCAAAGTAAAGCGAAAATTTAGTAGGCAGGGGAATTCCAGTTTAGCGTACGTGTCGCCAATAGTTAGGTCCGCTCACTCACGTTTCGAAAATAGGGTTGGGCACCAAACGAGACTAGAATACATGCTAAGTAAAGTTTTGTCAAAGAAGAAAAACCCAGCTAACAAAAAAAAAACCTAACTGAAGAGCAAAAAAATCATTCTCTTTTTCGGTTCGGTAGTCGGACATTTCGGTTAGTACACATACCACTTCACAAGCGTGTAAAAAAAAACTGCACAAAGGCTATGTCCGACCGACGCATTCGATTTTTAAAAAAATATTGCATACGAAATGTACGATATTACAATGTATACCCGCATGCACCCCAGAGGTTCTTTTGCGGGGGTGTATAAACCGTATTAAAATTCACCGTATTCGAACAAACTAATGCAATATATATATATATATATATGCAGGTCAACTGTTAAGTCACGAAAAATCGCAAGTCCCATTGAAATGCATTAAAATACAATTGTGAACATGGAAAAAAGTTTTTTTTTATCTTGTACGAAACCAATTTCAGCGTACCATATCAGTAAAATGTCATACGACAGGTTCAAAGCCATTCCAACGACTTATAACTCGCTCCTCGCTCACGAATGGCGAGCAACGCTGTCGCCCATCTGTACAGCTTATCGAATTCGGCGAATGTAGGCCTGTGGAGCGCCAGCGCGCGCAACCGAGATTATTATTATTAAACGTTAAGCGTGCACGCTTGCACTTTTTAATGGGGGAGATTGTGAAGGCACGTATTCTGTAATAGAAAATGTGAGCGAGGCTGGTGACGATTACCGAGCATATTTTCTCCACGAATTTCACTAGCTAGCACGTCTGCGAAGTTCAAATGGACAACTTCATGAACGCTGAACAAACTCGATTAGTGAACGTTTAGTCAGGCGCAACCAACATATTTTTCTTCCAAATATTACTTTCAAAATTTTCTAATTCGATTTCAAATACCAGTATTGGGTACGTTCCTATTGAAAAGGAACTAGTTCCCGCTCCACGATAAAGAAAGGACCGAGGACGTTCCTCGTTCTTCCATAAGTATTTTTTATTCATATACAAAAATAATCCTTGGCGTAAAAACGATTTGCATGGATATTTTGGCGTCCTCTGTCATCTATGTTTCTACGCATACATAAGAGTGAATCCTTAGCGTGTCGCCATTTTCATTTGTATCTTTTTTTATTTTATTTTTTTTTTAAAGTCACCGTAGCGCCTAGTGCACCACAGGACTACTGCACCCTCGTGTCTCTATGGAG
>JAUJYS010004102.1:0-12325 GCA_033995665.1 Melogona broelemanni | reverse complement strand
GCTTCTGCCGGGAATCGAACCCGGGACCACCCGCTTAGTAGTCTATGACTATAGCCACTGTACCACGGGGGCCGCATCTGAGTTGTGTTCTGCATGAACCAGCTACGGCTTTATGGACTGACCGATCGATGGTTCAAATCCGTGTCAATTGAGCCTCGGACAAGAAATGACCCTGTTGAAATCGTTCTTCTTGAAAAAGAACCCACCCTCCCATGAAAAAGGAACCAGGTCTCGTTCCAGTTCCTACATAAATTAAAAAAGAACCTGGCCGTTCCTAGTTCCTTTTTAAAAGGAACCTGGATCTTTTCCGTTCCTTTTCAGTTCCATCGATTAAAAACATTGTTTCAATTCCATGACAACATAATGTTACGTGTAAAGATAAATAAAGATTACCACCCAATTCTTTTTTCGACATACGGGGACATTTGCGGGAACATATGGTCTAAAGGTCATATGTCGATTGCTGACACAGTCGATTCCGCTGGCGACAGACTTTAGAAAATTGTACTTTTCGAAAATTAAAGGACCTCCGTTCCAGTTCCTTAAAAAAGGAACTGGTTCCCGTTCCAGTTTCTCAAAAATTAAAAGTAACCTAGGCGTTCCTAAACAAGTGAATCAAACAAATCGAACAAACAAATCACTGAGAATGGATGCCTGGTTCTCACAGCCAATAGAGTCTACTTAAAAGTCAATTGACCTTTATTGACCTTTATTAACAGTTCCTGGAGTTTTACCCTGTGTTACCCGCAGGTTCAGATTTCTTCGTTTATCAACCATTCTAGAAAGAGGTGGCTTCATAATCAATCATACTTATGCGTTGTTGTCTTTCTAGGGTGAATGGTGTTTTTTAATGGACCGTGTCCATAGTGTGTCGTAACGGTCGGCTAGAAAATGCAGCGTCATAGCACTCTCTTTCGTCTAGGCCCTCGTTTTCCAAACTGTGCTCCGCGGAGCCCTTAGTGCTCCACAGTCATTTCCCAGGGGGTCCGCGATCCAAACGCTATTAACTTGTATCGAATGGGGCTCCGCCATTAATTTTTTTAGCCTCTTAGGGGCTCCGCCAGAGAAATTGGTTCTAAAAAAGGCTCCGCGAGCCAAAAAGTTTGGGAAACACTGGCCATGAGAGAAGGAGCAAGAACTTGATTTCCCAAATAGAATACGAACAATAAACGACAGAGGCCCATTAATAAGAGGACACACACACACGCACCAAATTATATTCGATCAAAATTCCGGCCACGATCGAGCAAGCTGGCTGAGCGGTCGTGATAAATGACGCCAGCTTTTAGTGAGAAAGATGGAAAAAATATTGCCTCTTAATCTCGCAGGACTGACCAGTACTGACCCGTGCCCCCTGCTCGGTACCCCGTGACTGCGTCGCTTGTGAAAAGATCAAAGGAAACAGGGAGTGTCAAAAACGGGACAACATCACTTGTGTTAGCCAGTCACGGGTGTGTGCTTTGCTTTCGAAAGGTCTAATGGGAGCGAAAACAGTTTGCGGTTAAACGTCTGTAAACCAAGCGAGGTATGGACGAGGAAGGATGGACATCTTGTATTTTATTTCACAAACTATTTATTTTGTTTGGATAATTTTAGAGATAAATTTGTCACCGATATAAAATAATTCTACCTGTAAATTTCTGTCACTCCTATTAGTGTCTCTTCGAAAGCGAATCAAACAGCCACGAGTGGCTACACACAAGTGATGCTCTCCCCTTGTTGACACTTCCTTTTTCCTTCGATCTTGTTACAATCGCGGTAGACATATGGAACCGCCTGCTCGGACCAGCCTTAGTGCTAAAACGTGCAGCTCGTGCGTTAACGTGAGAAAGTTGGTTCTCTGTGGCGCCGTCAAGCCCTGGTCGTATAGGGTCTGTGCCGCCACGTTCTTCGGCTCGATCTTAAGGGGACGCTCGATTTTGCTTTTGCGTTCTAGTGGGGAGAGAACGCACGTACGCGTATTAATGCCAGCGTTATTTATTATGTTTTTGATCGATGCCAGTCCGTATTTTTTATAGGAGGTGGATCCGATGGCATTAGTCGGAGCAAATTGAGGTTCGATTGTTTTCGGAGAAATTGGTGTGCTTTTGCGGGAATTATTTGCAGATTATTAGTGACCGATCACCGGGGTGTTTTTTGCGGCGCACGACGAGCCTTCACTGCTCGAACGCTGCACGCATTAAATGTGCATTTGTTATTTTAATAAATTGACGTCAGCGCCTTCAGTGGCCACTGAACATGTACAGGGAATAAATTTTGCTTGCTTCGATCATTTTAAAATTGGTCAATAACTTGAATTTTCCTGTAACAACATGTGAGATCTTAGATGAGCTGTCAAAATGTTAAAAAAATGGACATTACATGTACATCGCAGATTTTACTCCGTTGGCTGAGAGGTAGCGTGTTCGCTCGCCAACCAGCGGATCTGGGTTCGATTCCCGCCGGCGAAGGCTCTCGTTTATTCGACGAGCCGCGATACTGGTGTCACCCCTGAGCTTCCATAAGGGAGTACAGATCTTAGGGGTGGATCCTGCAGCCTGGCTATACCAGCCATCATAGATTGTGTCTTCTATGTTTATACGCATACATAAGTTTGGATTTTATCTAAGATGAACATTTTAATCCTAAAAATGACTGAATACGTCATAATATCCATGCAAATTGACATTATTTGTTTCATAAAGCCATAGTGCTACACAATACAAATAAGTAAATTAAAAAATTTTGAAAGAAAATACAATTTTGAAACTAATAAATTTCCTACAATACTATTAAATTATTAAATGACGATTTTATTTACATTTGCATCAAATCTTACTTTTTCCTAAAATGGTATTTTTTTAGAACAGCTCTAGGACTTGCGAATGCCATTGACAATTTGCAATTTCCCCCAGTATCCCGGAATTACCGTCAACCACCTCGGAAAAAATACACATATTGAAGAGCAAATGACTTCATTACAGGCATGTTATAAAAAAATATATATCTCCACCACCTGAATTATTATTATTATTATCAAAGGCTGGTAACTCTAAACCAGTGAGTAGGCAACATGTACCTGCATAGAACACCGCGAGTCAAAAGTTTACAAACCCCTCCGCCGTAGCTCCATAACTCAGCTAAAATGACCCGATTGCTATAAAATTTGGCACAAATATGGATAAAATGCAAAATTTGTAGCGGGGAATGTCAATTTAAAAAACTTTAAAAAGTCATTTATTGCTGAAACAATTTAGTCATTTTTAGCTGAGTTTTAGAGCTAAGGCGATAGTGGTTCGCATACTTATGACTTAGGTTATATAATGTAGTCTTAGAGAGCACAGCGTAAACAAGCGCGGGAAACTATCTGGAGCCAATTAAAAACATTTTTTCACTAGGGTGGACGGAAATAGGAGCGCGATAGTAAGATTGTCTAATCGCAGCCTTTAATAAATCTTGCAGGTACCATAGACGCCCGCGTTTATATATTGTCTCGCATCTTTTAACGTGTGTTGTAAAAGGGGGATTTCCACGAAGATCGTGAGTCGTGACGCTCAGACAAGAGAGGTGCGCAAATCTTAAAAGATGTTTCGGCCATCTTTGGACGTTTGGATATTAAGGGCCGGCTTTTAATGTTACGTAAAATACTAATTTTGCACCTATGCACTGAAAAAATTATTAATTCCTTAAATATTTACTACTATAGCTCATAAAATTGTTTCTGACCATCCTGATTGGTCTATTAATTAATAGCAGTAGGAAAAGATTAATTATGGGAACTGACTGATTAGGAGCACAGGAGTGTAGCTGTCAAAAATAGATCCAGCAAAACCTTGAATATTTTTCGAATTTTTGAAATGAAGGTTTTCTTTCCAACAAAAATAATTATAAAATCTACGTTGTCAACAAATTATTAAAAATTACAGTAAAATTATTGTTCTACTGTATTTTTTAATATTTTGTTGACAACGTACATTTTATAATTATTTTTGTTGGGAAGCAAACCTTCGTTTAAAAAATTGAATTCAGTTCAATTCGTCAACTAATCCGAATCGATAATATCGATTCTATCTAAAGCGGTACTCCTATATCCCTCTTTCTTAGAGATAACCAGTTGAAAAACAATACTAAATACACATGTATTCTTTAGATTCTCTGACACCTCCCCCCACCCAGCATGCTTTTAATAAGCGTTGTAAAATTTGACAATTAAGTTTGACAACAACCTTAAATTCCGGGCCCAACTGATTACCTGAGAGGCCAGCAAGACCAGGCGTGTAGGCGTGTAATGCAAACAAACTACTTCCGTTGATGCGTCTCGTTGAATAAATGAGGAGGGGAGGTAAGAATATATATATTCGTCGGGAGAGAAACTATAAAGAAAGTAATTATTTTTCGCCAAGATCGTGTTTATAAATAAATCTTAACTGATGGTCGAGCATTCAGATGCTGCGCCCGTAAAACACATAGAAAAATACAATAACGTTGCGCACAAAGACTGTTTGTTTACGATTAATTGTGAGCGGCAGACTTTTGTAATGGCCTCACTTCGTTTCACCAAATTTATACCGATGGCGATAAGACTGGGACAGCATTGGAGGCGATCTAATGCTTGACTTTAAACCCATACCTTATTGTGCCTACATTAGATATAGTCTTTGTACTTGCTCTTTAGTTGTTCGAACTCACTTTGAATACAGTAGATAAGAAATATGATACCAATTCGCAAGCCGATTGTATAGTGGAAATGTGGTGCGGAAAAATTAGAATTGGTTTTGGAATTTGCACCCACAACGAAAAATCTATTTAAACTTAAAAAAATAAACAAAATTATCTGATGTTTTTATTTTAAATCACCGTAGTGCCTATGGCACTACAAGATTACTGCACCCTTATGTCTCTATGGATATGTGCGAGGGGCAGGGAAGGGTAATCCTGTAGTGCACTAGGCACTACGGTGATTTATATTTAAAAAAAAAAAGATGCAAGCCATCTTAATGAAAGGTTTTAAAAAAAGATGCATATTTAAACTTGCTCAATCTCGGGGGAAAGAAAACATTTGAACTCACCGTTCCAAAATATTTAATTATATAAAATTTATTGAGTCTTACATTTTCCAACAAATGTAATTAACATGTTGCGCTTCCTGGAATAAATTACAACTTCTTAGCTAATAGATTAGCTAATTTTCCTATTTTAAATCTAATATGATGTACAATTTCTTGCCAGGTACACGAGTTAAGTCCGTCCGCTGCTGGCCGAGAGGTAGCGTGCTCGCTCACCAACCAGCGGATGATCTGGGTTCGATTCCCAGCGCAGCCGATCGTTTGATTGGCTGGTGGTAGTGCGCGGGGGATAAGGCAATGGCAAACCACCTCTGTATTTTGCCAAGAAAACTCAGGGGGCTCCAGTGCTCTCTCAAGTCACCAGGTGTCGGGGGATCGAGGGTCGGGGTCCGGAGACGACACGAAGGACTTAACAACAGCACGAGTATTTTTCTCACAGTATTACAATTAAAAAAATTAGTGTACTTTTTCAAAAACATCCCATTATGGAAACATCGTCTTTGCTCTCACAAAAAGATAATTTTATCCGGACCACGACAGACAGTTGTCAACACGTTTATCCCCCATGGCCATAGATGGCGCTGCGCACCAAGAAAAGTGGCGGCGCGCGTTTCAATGCTGCAGTGAGGGCACCAAGACAAGGCAACGCGTCTGAATGAGCCCAAATGACATGCCGAAAAATCAGTTTCAACTTGTCAGAGGTCCCGACGAACATTCTTGGTGTGCCGCAGACGACTCAAATGGTCACCCAAAGAAAGCGGTTTGGATTTCTCAATCGTTTTAATGGTCAAATGGACAACAACGATTTGGTTACTAACCATATTACGCTTTTCAAATTCCGAATTTCCAAATTATCCTGAGCATATAAAAAATGAATCATGTTACACTACTTTTGATATTAATTTTGGTTATACCTTTATATTATCTGTGCATAGTAAATAATTTGGGTCGATTCAAGCGGGCCGCAATGATTTGTAGAATTTACGGGCCGCAACATTTTATGTCCTAAAAACGTGTTTGAATGTCAAAAAAAAATATTGTCTCCGATTAAGCTAAAATTTACCCAAGAAGATAGTTTGAATCCTGCCCTATCTGAGTTGTCTTGAGTCCAGATCCTCTATTTTGGGGCAAACCCTGACAGATTTTACTTGGGTCTCAGAAGGAAATACCCTGCCTATATCGATGCGTGTGGTGGATAGGTTGGGTGGGGTGGATCGAGATTTCAATTAGCCGTGATTTAGTGATCGTCTTGAGCGAGTCACCCCCCTCCCGCTCCGGTCCCGAACACGAGAAAGGATAAGGCAAGGCGCCCAGAACACACACAATATAACCAAACCTCATTAATAACGTTAAAAACAAGCAAAGGCACGATGGTGGCGGCTGGAGCTTCCACCAAATTAGCCTACTAACAATTTCATTAATTTCGGGGTCCCCCCAGCATGCTCCCCCTTCCTCCTTTCTACTCCCTACGCACCCCTTCCCGCAACTCGTTTTAGGATCATGGTGGTGGCGCGTTCCGCGCATGCGCGTTGACGATTTCGTTGTTGAGACGCGCCCGGGACAACTCTAGTCGGGCTTATTAAATTTGCGGCGCCCTGGGAGTGCTTGGCGAGGGGCCGCCCCTAACATCCCACGCCCCCAAATCTTGAAACGAAAACATTTAATTTATTTTCGTCGGGTTTTCTGTTTGTGGCCGGGGATCTAGATCGATTTCATTTAGAGAACAATGTTGTTCTATCGCGCTCATCACTTTACAATTTTACAATTTGAACCCGCAAGCAGCCCCTTGGGCCACTTCGGTCCTTATGCCGTGCTTGTGTATTTTTGATGTGCACATGCACGAAAACGGGTAAAACATGAGTAAGAGTAAAGTCAGTTGAAATTATTTATAATATAAAAAACGTAACATTTTTAAATTAAATGTTGGCTATTTTAACATTATCTTTGAGCCAGACACATGTCCGCCTGAAACACATCTTTCATATCAATTAAAAAAATGTTAAATTGTAAATTCTCGTAAGGTTGCCAGGGCTTTATCATCGCACCTTGGATACAGAGAGCAGACAAGGTCATATACCGTCATACCGTTCCAGAAATATTTGGCTTTATGAATATGGATGAAATAACAGCTCTTTCTTCTGATTGTCAAAAAAAAATTGTGTAAATATATTTGTTTTGAATCTATATTAAAATAAATATTTGTACGTTTATAGTTGAGAATCTTAAGACTGACTTTGTGGATGACGGTGAGGGAGGGTCTCAAGAGGTTCTGTACGGCGACACAGGAAGATGAACAATTTCTATGGACTCGTTAATACATTTTTTTAAAGCTAGTTGCTCATCTCTTTTCTTAGTGCTTTCCCCCCAAGGCACCCACGGAATGCACGTAAGTAATCAGTTGCGGTAGTCATGCATTGCACTTGATTAGGGCAATTTCACGATCCAGGTGTTTCGCCAAGAATCACCGCGCTGCGCCGCACAGGTATTGACACTGGCGCTGCACAGGCATTTCGTCCTAGGTGTCGCTCCGGTCGATCGCGAATAGGACTGCACCAGGCGCACATGTATGTGCTAATTGTTATCGTGTTTATGACACCGAAAAACATTTTTTTATATTTCATTCCGACGATTGTTGAGTCGTTTCTGTCGGTTATAAACGAAGAATTTTTCATTTTTATTGCGGCAGTGTATGACCACAAACTGGAATGTCGTAACTATTTAGTTTCGCAGAACAACGTCACCGACAAAAAAGGTCATTTCCCCATTTCTTTGCACGCACAATTGAAAACACTTACATGCCTTTACGACAATACATGCCACTTACGTAGCAAAACGATCGTGACAATTATAACGATGAGAATTTTGTAAAAGTACATTTACTGAACAATTAAGATTTAATGAAATTAAACAACATTCGTCAATTTTTTAAGCAATTAGAAGTAAATTTAAATAAATAACTAGCGCTTAATCCTGCCTGAAATCCTGCCTGAGGACAGGCAGCAGTTTTGAAGGCTTCTTTCGAATTTTGCTACTCTCATAGTGTGGCCTTTGTGTCACAGGTGCTCCAGCTGTGCAATCAGGATTTTGTGCGCACAAGAATTTGTGCAGATAAAATGGCGGAAACTATGTTATATTACATAGGATTTCTGATAATGAAATCCTTTTTATATACAAATTAAATACAAAAAAATTAATTCAATACAAGTTATATACAAATTAAATATAATTTTCAACTAATGTACACCTTATTTTTTTCTCTAAAGCGATTGAATAAGTCTTAGTAATGTTTAACTTAATTTAATGGATAATACAGACACAAAATAATTATCTGTTCAATAGATATTCGAGTCCCCAGTGAGGTCATCTCAAAATAAAAAAACAGAACGTTAATGGTGATGGGCCAGGTTTTTCTAACGAGGTTCCTGACACTAAAAAAGGGATCTCCATGAAACAAAAGTCGCCGATGGCAGTTGTTATTTATTGCAAACGAACCCATAGTTTGAGCGCACTTGCGCCCCGAGTGCGTCCACCGATTTATGAATTACTGGCAAGAGTTGGGCTTTCCCCTCGCAAAAATAGACTTGCTTTATACAGGGTGCCACCTAATTCTGTGCAGTCCCGGTTTCTGCAGCAGAACCTTTCGAGAACAAGTTGTACCAGTTGGAAAATCTCGTTCATCGTTGACTGGTAAGAGATCTCCATGTTCGACGAATATTAATGTACAAGTACGTCTCAATTTTATTTTTTTTTTTGTCTTCCTACGCGTACAAACTGTGGATTTGAAAAGCTTCGTTGAAAAGTTACACCTATTTCACTGCAGAAATACGAAGCAAGTACCGCACTTCACATGTGATTATTTTTTTTTTTTTTTAAATCACTGTAGTGCTAATCAGTACAGGATTACTGCACCCTCGTGTCTCTATAGAGATATGTGAGGAGCAGGGAAATGAAATTCAATTTATTTGTCAATTGACTCATTAACAATGTTTCTGAATCAACAGAGTTTTTTGGACAGGGTTTCAAGGGATACTTCAGGATCTAGAAATATTTTAGTAAGAGTGGAGAGATTGACGCACAGGAGTTCGAATCCTGATTTAAGTGAAAACTAATTACAACAAATTAGCGAAATTAATGATCGTTAGGTGCTGCTTTCGCGGCGCGATAAGTGACACGGCTGATAGGCTAAACCAGTGTTTACCTCAACTTTTTGACTCGTGGAGCTCATTTAAGAATCAATTTCAATGGCTGACCCCCTAAGAGGCCACCAATTTTAATACAAGTTAATGGCATTTTATTATTCATTTTATTTTCCAGAAACGAGGGGTTGAACAAACACTACAACAAAATTGCAACCATCATTCGCAAGCACTTACTTCGCGTTACTTGGAACCCGAACAAAATTCTGTAAGTTGTCTGGACACGAAAATTGAACACGAATTCTGGCTTGTCTTACCTCCCTCCCCCCCCCCCTCCTACCCTCGTACGCATTACCGGCGCTAGCTTAAAGATGAAACGTTGGATAATAATTTTTGGTGAGTTACTGGTTAGGTAGGTTAAAGGTTATTAGTGGAAACCATTCCCTCGCTAATAACAACACACACCAAAGAAGAATAAAAAAAATTCTTTGGTCATAATGAACGAATTTGACACTGCCTTGACTTTGTCCCATTGTAGATGCTGAATGATGGAAAATAAGTATGCCCTCTGTGCATTAGATTTTGTGCTTTCGGGACACGTTTCAGAAAATCACTTGACTCGCTGCAAATATTGTGCATCGATGATCGAAAAACTATCGATGTTTTATGCGTTGTCGGTATTATTTTTGGACTATCGGTTAAATGACCCTCCAAGCGGAGAATTAAGATCAGATGACAATAAGCACAACTAGTGGCGACAATTGTAATCTAACCTTATGACACATGACAAAATGTGCACATAATATTTTTTGTGTTGTTTTTAATTGTTCAATTCGGAAGAAATAAAAATAAAGAAATCTAACGGTAAGTTAAATTTGCACACTTTCTAATGAGTGACACATTTAAATAAAAAAAGGACGGGGCTGTACCGGAGGTACGGCCGTAACATAGATATGTCAGGAGAATTTGAACTAGTAGCCACCAGTTTTTAAAGTCAGAACGCTAGCGGCAAAATGGGCAAACACGTCTCGATGACATCACGGGCATAACCTATCTGAATTGACAGTTGGCATTATCAATCCCGAAAGTCTAAAATAGGCACCCATGGAAGAAAAACACAGCCAAAACATATTTTTTTTAGAGTTCCCTGGCAGTGCTCGCCAATTCGAATAACTAACTCCTATTAATAAAAAAAAAACGAGACATTAGAGAGGACATGCGCATCATCGATCGGTCATAAGAAACGAGCACTTAACAAAAAAGCACTTACGCATGCGTACGTGTACATTTCCCCCCATCATCTACATACATTGTGCATAGTTGGCGCCCAGCTTATACAGTCTTACAGGCACTCGATATTATCTCCGCCGACATAATTATAGGCTTCACTACCTTCGACTCTCCCCCTCCTCCTCCCCCAAACCCAGACCTCCCCTCCCCTACATCATATCTTCCACGCCCATCTCTCAGACTATGACCACAAAAATGCCACAGGGATCTCTATCCCTGGTCCACGAACGTTCAGCACAAATATCCTCCTAAGGTCAGGATTACATTCCTGCATTCCTTGATTCTGGACGCGAAATGTTTTTCATCCATTTGATCCATTTGAATTTTGAAATGTTACAGTAACCTCTACTGTAACAGATTTCACGACCAGTGATAAAAAGTATACACGAATTTAATTATGACACCTATTTAAAAATTATAACAGAAAATTAAATTTTAAGCCAAAGTGCCATCAATCCATCAAGGTAAAAAATATCAGATCCATTTGCCTGAATTGTTTAAAGGGCCTTAGGTGTATTCGTATAGCACTTATGGCGTTCTTACCAGATTCCGATCCCAAATCAGGCTGAGACCCTCCGATCGGTCCTTACGGGATCGGAATCTCGTAAGAACGCCATAAGTGCTATAGGAATACACCTAAGGCCCGGTAAATAATTAAGGCAAATGGATCTGATCATTTTTACCTTGATGGCTTGATGGCACTTTGGCTTAATATTTAATTTTCTGTCATAATTTTTAAATAGGTGTCTTAATTAAATTCGTATGTACTTTTTATCACTGGTCGTGAAATCTTTTTCAGTAGAGCTAGGATATACATTTCAAAATTCAAAAGGATCAAAAACATTGCGAGCCTTAAAGTGATTTTATTTCTCGACCAGAGAGAAATGGAAACGGCAACTTCTTGATATTAATGATGTTATTTTTAATAACAAGAACTTTCAACACAATTACAGAGATGGTGGTGTAAATATGTAGTCATTATTTGCACTTATCGTAGACGGAATAATTATAAATAGTACGACTTCTCCTACAAGTCACATAATACAGTACAGGAATGGGTCCCACAGCTTTATTTTATTCCGAAATAAGGCAATCGTGCAAATTACTCTCGTGCTAAAAAATTAGAAGATCTCGTTGGGGAATTGAACCCATGGTCATAGGTGAATTAATCCAGCGCGCAAACCGCTAAAATCACACGACATATCTTTCTGATGCGCTAGCCAATTTTTGGTTGCAGACGTTTAAATATCACTGAGCTGAACAATCTTCATTCCTCCTGCCTCATCATCTAAAAATATTTTCACTAAACTATTTTATTTGAATTCAGGGAATTCGGGGGAAAATACGCAAGAGTCAATACCCTCTTGGATTGAATAAGGAATAGTCTCATGCAAGAGTCACTCTTCAGGACTCAGCTAGGGCGAAACTGAGGAGAGGGTCCAAGGAGGATATAGTTAGAGAAATCCTTGTGTGTGTTGCGGCTGATTTTCGTAGCCACCGCAATTAACGACAGTTACGTCACTAATCGTGTGATAGTAATAGCGCCTAGCCAGTATTTAAGGCAACTAGACCTCTAACTATCTGCCTAACAGCCATAGCAGATATTATCCTATTAAGACAAGCGAGCTCAGCACCAATTTACACACTCATAAAATCAGAGCGCAAAAATGTCGGTAAGAAAGAAATAATTGATGCTGGACAGAAACAGAAGAAAAAAAAAAGAAAAAAAAATTAAAGAGCTTTCATAAAGAATCTCTAGCTTTAACAAGGTTTCGAGACACAAAGTGTACATTTACCTACCACGAATGACCACAAGCATGAGCCTTAACGTCATCCGTGAACTAGGTTCATATA
>JAUJYS010004101.1:0-12326 GCA_033995665.1 Melogona broelemanni | reverse complement strand
ATTTGTATAATTGAACAAATATATATTTATATTTTCGATTGTTGAGGGACATGCCTGCAATCGTTTATATCTTTGTGCATTTCCTTCGATTTTTCAATATAAAAATTAAACCGTTCAAGGATAAATAAAGATTTCCCCGAAATCATGCACATTCTGACAAAAGAAAACAACCTGATACGCAGAACCGTTGCTTAAGACTTTATTTACAATCTATCCTTAACGTTCCGCAAAACCCATCTTGGTATTCGAAACAGCAAAAAATAAAATATTTCGAAAGGAAATTCAAGTTCGCTCCGGGATGTCAGATCCGCAAGCCCCGGTTGGCCATATTCCCAGTGTTACGTCAACGTTTAAAGGACAATTCTGGCATGAGTTTTTTTTTGTTTTTTTTGGCACCAGATACCAAAAATTGTTCAGGTGTTAGACACTGCGCTGGTAACGTTTATCCAGCTGCCTTAGTGCAGTATGGTCACCTGTTGCCTATATTAGGGGTCCTGTACTTTGTTACCTGAACAAACTTATCGTCCTAGCAAAGCCAGACAAAGGACCATTGGTACAATTGGTACAATTTGGTTTAAGCGAGGTCAAATTCCACTTTCTTTAAAATGCGTGTGTCGATACTCAAACAATCTTCTCTACTTCAAAGTTCTCTAGCATCAGCGCCGCGAGAATAAGCGGTGGCAAGAATGGGCAACAAGGAACCAAAAAAATATACGGAATCGAGCGTGAAAAGAATGAATGGTTTCAGGCAACCAAAACGCCAAAAAACCAATCATTACAGGTATAAAGGTCCACAAAGCGAGATGCCAAACAATTTGCTTTCGGCGGGAAATCTAATTAAATGCCAGATGGTGAAATCAGTGGTTTTTTTTAAACTGTTTAGCTTTCAACAGGGTTGAACGCTTAAAGACTATAAGGTTCAAGCCCTAAGTGGGGTACAGAACCTCCTGTAGTGATATTTAGACTTCAGTGACTACGGTGAATCTCAACAAAAACTTTACCACGGCTTGGTCGTTTAGGAAGCGTTTATAGCTATAGATAAATTCGTTTAGAAGGAATCACTAAAAACGGAGAATTAAGTTTCAAGCATATCATAGTTTTTTTTAATCACCGTAGTGCCTAGGGCACTACAGGATTACTGCACCTTCATGTTTCTATGGAGCTACGCGAGGGGCAGGGAAGGGAAGGGATGGGGATTGGCAGCTGTAATAGCCAGGCTGCATGATCCACCATTAAGCTCTGGACTCCCTAATGGAAGCTCAGGGGTGACGCCAGTACCCCAGGCTAACGAATCCGAACCCGGGAATCGAACCCGGGACCGTCGGCTACGTAGAATGTTGCCATACCCACTGAGCCATCGGTACGTACGTAATATCGGTAAGTTCAGATTTTTTCGGAAATCTGGTGATCACGGGTTCAATTCCCGTTGTGGACTCTTATTATTAGTATAATACGGCTCTCGTTAATTAATATCGTCTCGTATAAAAATTGCAAAAAAACGATGTAGATAAATTAAATCAATTGAGCAAAAATGATTAAACGTAAATAAAATCAGCGATTTATTTTATAAATTAAATCGCCGAACCGGAACGATGCAGATGAACGAAATTCCAATTAAATATGCAAAATTTGAACAAATTTGAAAAATTTAATGCGTAAATTTGAACTTCAAAACGCGAAAATTTCATTTGCTCGATTGATAGTTAAATTCAAGCAAATTGTTAAAACTTAAAGCCGCAGAGTGGAATAAAGAAATGAAAAAATTAATTTTTTGCGTTTTGAAGTTAACATTTTCGCGTATTTATAATTTTTCATAATTAACATCTGCAATGTTCTGGTTCGGCGATTTAAATTATGAGCATTGACATGTTTGATTTTTTTCACGTTCTCATAAATTTCGATATATTTGTGATGTATCTACGGTTTGAAACATGTTACCAGATCTGCAGAAATACACAAGATTCCCCCAATGGGGATAAATAATAAAACTAGTCCCCGTTTCCGTTTCCGCCGGAAATTGTATTTCCAGGGGCGTTTCACCCCTAACGGCCAAACCTCCCCTCTTGCACAACCCCAGAACTGTCAATATTGACAGAACACATTCAATGGACCTTCAAAAAAATGAGTAGCCTGTAGCTAAATACAAATCCTAAAAATAGATTTCGACGATCTAACAAATATGCGTTCATTACGCGAAATAAAAACAAAAAGGAGGTTTCTGCGATTGATTTTGGAATGAAGCCAAACCGATCATACTAAAAGTGATTAAAATTATTTAAAAGCTAATTTTAATTTGGTTGCGTTTTGGCTACAGGCTCCAATAAAACTTAATCATTATTGATTGAATGGAAAATGAGTCAGTAATTATATTAGGATGGAAAAAAAAATCATATTTCTACTGAAGTCAGCTTGCCAGAAAGTTTAATTAAGAGTATGACACTAATGAAACAAAACGGGGCCCCATTACAATAATCAGTTTCATCAAGGGTGGCTATTGACGACTATTTAATAAAACCGAGCTACCCCTTACCAAACATGGATTAATGTGCGGGTGTAAATGCTCGACATTGTGATGACGCGAACGTGACGTCACACTAATGGTGACGTCATCCGATCACCGCCCAATCGAATAGTGGTATCGTCGTCAGGTCGTCGACAATCGAAACCCGGACAACTGTGAACAAGAGTGGGAATGGGGCAGGGGGCAGATTTTTGACTTTGATTTTTGGAAGGTAAGGACTTTTGGTAATTGGAAAGATGATTTTCGCGCTATTTTCTAATTATCACGTTTGCCCTTTTTCGGGAAATAAAAATAATATTACAAAATAAGAAGTTGTTTTTAGCAAGATTATTTGGCGTAACAGGATGTTGACGTAAGTTGTTATTGGTTCAGAAAATAGCTGGGTGTGGCAATAGTGTGGGTGACATAAAACTGTAGGGGATTAGAAACATGGGGATGAAAATGTAATGGATAAAATAAAAGGGAAAAAACGAAAGGGACAAAAATGTAGGGGATAAAATTATTGGAATTACAAATTTGAGGAATAAAAATGTAGCGAATAAATTTCCAGGAGATAAATATGAAGAGGATACAAATGCACGGGATAAAAATGCAGGGGTTAAAAATTTAGGGGATAAAAAATAGATTCATGTTTCCATGCCTGACCAGTACTAAAACCAAAGACATTTTTTTTTCCGCATCCCAAAATTGGATCACGCCGGTGAACCACAACTGCCTACCAAACGAGGGGGTAATTGAAAAAAAGGAATACTTAAAAAAAAGGGGTATTGAAAAAAATAGGGGGTATTGAAAAAAAGAGGGGGTAAAGGGTTTTTCCTACCGATTTGCGGGACGTCGTACTGCCGACTGCCTCTCGGCATCCTGGTCATCGTCGACGACGCCTTATGCGGGTCCAAAGGGTCACCACCACCGCCGGCCAGCTCACCACGCCCACCACCACCACCCACAACGGATGACCCGACTCCACCACCCACCACCGCTGCCGACGACTCAAGTTTGGGTCGCGGGTCACCCACGGCCTTACCGCCGGCCCGCTTCAATCCACTTGACCCACCATGGACGTAATCGAGGAAGGAGAGAGTCCGATGTCCACCCGCGGCCGAGTCCAGCGAGTTGTCCAGCGACGATCCGGCCGCACAGCACAGCACAGCGGCGCACAGCCACCACAGCAGAGCGGCGCGGCACATGGTCGTAGGTCCACGGCCCGCCCGGACCACCGGGACGACACCGGCTGCCGGAGACGACTGACGCACGACCGACGAGTCAGCCACCGTGACGGATCCGGGCCGAAGCCGCCGCGAACAGCACTGACGGTGCAGGATTATGCCGGAGTGGTTTACAGAACTCAGCACGCGGAACGAGAAATCCGTCGGCGTTTGCAGTGCAGGTGGAACCGGGTGGAAAAGTCCGCGAACGGTCCGAGCTAATCGGTCGGTCTTACGGTGCTGTTCGGACGGCACACGATGAGTAGAATTCGCCCCGCAGTGTTTCAGACGAGAGAGAGACCGTGGAAAGAGCGCGGGATCGTGGTTGAATTCCGGTCGGCGTTTGCGGTGTGGTTTGTCGGCGTGGTGTTCCGTTTTTTCCCGCGCTATAGTTTTATCTGAGCGGTTTATGTCGCGTGGAGAGAGCTGTGCACGGAGTAGCGCTTTTTGGAAATGCGATGAGACGGGGGGAGCGGTAGCGCGAAGATGCGGAGAGAAAGAGCGGTGAGTGGCGCGCGTTTTCTAATTATAATGTGGCAGGGCGCGGACGCTATTGGGCGGGCTGGGCTCCAGTTCGCCCACACACTAACGCTCCCGTGCGCTATCGCTCGTTCACTCGTGTTGTTTTTGGAACGCGAAGAGGCGCTCTTCACGTGACGTTATGGTGGGTGGGCGGCTAGAAGTTGTTGCACGTGTAGGGGCGATCGCAGCGAAACTAGTGGTGGTCGTTTGGTGCTGTGCGGAGATTGTTCGGTAGGTGGCGCTGTGTGGTCTTGTTGGTGGGTGAAGATGTATCGATCGCTGGGGAAAAGATAGGAAAACGAAACATTGGAGTGTGATAGCAGGGAGCGACTCTAGTGATGAATGATGGAAACAGCAAATATGTTTGTAAAAGTGGATTGGCATGACGAAATACACGTTCATTCATTTAAATGTGGATTTAAGCTGTGATAACATTTTACTATGTAAGGATTAAGGTACCGGTACGTCAAAATTTTCTTTCTAACTTAATTTTAATTATTTGAATGCATATTAAAACTGCTACTTCTTTTTACAAACTTAAGATTCACGATTTGCTTTGGCTTTGACCCGACTAACCCTAAGAATTCACGGATTGACTCACTCTTGAACACTGTAAATGATTTTTGCTTTTGTGCCTAAACTTAGACCTTCGAGCTAAGATTTACTCCTTATTCTAAAATTAAAAGGCTACGTATGTTCATCAGAACTTCTAATTCTATTACTTAATTTCGGACGAGATATTCGGTACTTTAATTTAACGAGACCTCCAGATATTTATTAACTTCGATAGTGTTGTTTTTTTTACTATTTTCGATTGCAGTTGATCTGTCAAAAGCATTTGGCATGAATATTATATTTTTATCCTGTTAAAATCCGTTTTTCCCATGCATTGTTATCCGAGTCCATTGTAGGCAATTGTAAATGGAATATACCGCCGGAAAAGGTGCGCTCATACCGGACAAAATAATATAAATGATGCTGCGACGACAAAATTACACCGGCAATGTTCTCGGGTCACCCTGTAAGCCTGTACCACTCCCCGCCATCTTGAATTTTCTAATTACTGTCCATAAGTGATCCACATCGACCATGAACAGAGTTGAAAACCATTCCACAAAAGCAAACACTGCATAATTGAACGAGACACGCTCCATTTCTAAAACGACCAACGAGATCCAGGCCACGTCCACTAATCAGTTACAACACGTGCTGGTTCAAACGCACCGCGCGAATCCGCTCGCCCTCGATTTGCCGACGCACCGGCCATGCCAATACACGTGCCTTTGGGATTGTCGCGCACGTGGAAAATGGTGGGGGATGGGTGGGAGGAAAATAGATCGGGCCGCGTACACTAATCAGTTTAGAGCACGTGCTGGCTCAAGCGTACCACGTGAATCGCTTGCCCTCGGTTTACGGACGCGTCCCCCGGCCATGCCAATATGCACGAGGAAAATGATGGGAGGGGTGGGAGAGGAAGGGAGGGAGGTGGGAGGAAACAAGATCTTGTTTCGACGGAAAACAAAAGTGCGGCGGATTACGAGAGAAAAGCGGATCCCTCGGGTGTGGGGTTGGGTGATTAGAACGCGTTCATTCTTTCTTGGCACGTCTTGGATTTGGATGGAAGGAGACGAGCTTGCCAAGATGCCAGAGACTTCGCTTGTAAAAGGTGAGCCGGACTGCAGTCAAAGATTTCGTCTAAATGTGCCGTTTTTACAGCGGGTGTCAACTATCCAGGATTTGTGGTTGCACCTGGCCCGAAGTTAGCCAACAGGGAGCAGCGCTGTATTAGCTTTGTATGTATGTACGAATCAACGAATTTAAAGAGTTAGAAACTGCGATCCATTATTTTATTTTTTTTTCTGGAAAATTCTCCTCACTGTATTGAACATGACTGCAGAAGATTCTGTACTCTTCGTAATTCTTAGGCAATATGTGAAGGGCACATTTTCACCACTACCCAAGGATAACGAATAAACGAGAACCTGCGCCTGGAATCGAACCCGGGACCACCCGCTTAGCACTCTCTTGCCCTACTCATTGAGCTGTGACGGATATTGGTGCTGCTTTTTTTCGCTTTAAAGACGCGCCCCAATGCAAAAACGCTACTCGGAGACGTTCAATGAGCCATGGTCAACGTTTTGCACGAGAAGTGTTGGATTCTGGGAAACTGAGTTTTGATGTCTTGTGTGTGTAGCGAGAATTTAGGATCGAAAACCTGCAGGTGCCATTATTAGGGGGTGTGGTTGTGGGGAGAGGGGTGGAGGGGCAGTGGGACAGTGCGGTAAAAAAGATGGCGTGACGTAAGAAATGTGATTCGGGTTACTGGTACACAGGTGATACAGTACAAATCTCGGCTAAGTCATCTAAGACTTTCCGTCACTTATCCAAAACAAACTACGGGATTTTGTTGAAAAATAAGTAAAAGTAAAAATTAATTTGCTTTTGGACTTTCTTTCAACTAATTTATTAAAAAGTTACAGAAATAGATATTTCATTTTTTTCCAGTCGTCCCAGTTTAACGGTGGCAAACCATTTAAGCGTTTTTAATTTTCAAAGACAAAAAGCGCGGAAGTTTCCAGTTTTTCTTTCATTTTTTTTAATTTATTGCACTTTTTCGTTTTATCGAATATACCAAAATATGCTGATGCTAAAATGTGTAATTTTTCAATTTGGACAATTTCAAACTCCTATCTAAAATTTGTGCCATTTCCTAATTCTTGAATAGCATCAGGAACTCCAATTTTTTAATTCAATTGTTTTTTTTTATATCTTGTAAAACGGGATTGAAAAAAATCCCCTCTTAAATTTGCATATGGGAACAACCTGGTAATTTAGCCTAATCTAGGTTTGATACGTATTTAGGTAGGGATCTGTACACTACTAGATACACGTTAAAGATGTCTACATAGGTCCCAAGCTAGGCTAAATTACCCGGTCTCCTTTAGGGAAGAGCAACTTTGAGACCAATACGTTGGTAAGCCTCCTTAACAAACAGTAGAAAAGGAATAACTATCATGCCATTACGTACCACTGTTTGACAGAGTTAACAAAACGCGTACCACAGTTTGAAAACCACCACGCTAGACTGGTCATCCAATGTTATGATTCAAGGTAAACCGTTGCAGTCAGGTATAATGTCGCCAATAAAGTGACTCAATCCCCCCACCCTCATCTTTCCGAATAATGTTATTAGTCACCTGTGAATGTATCCAAAAAGGCTTGGCTATTCACTGGAACTTTGGAATAATCAATTTTTAATGACATGAAAGTACCAAGCACGTGCACAAAAAAGTGATTTCCAGTGAGACTCTGATGCTACACGTGACTTATGCTGCACGTGGCTTGGCCAGAAGTAATTCGCTGAAATTTCTAGCTTCGTTGGAAATAAAAACAATCGTTGTTTTTTTTTTGTTTTTTTCCGACGGCCGCCACTTTTGTTATTTATTCATGGGATTTTTTTGGCTAAATAGTTGAGGATGCTATACGGAAAGTGGTTGTTCAGTGTTTGGGGCCCAGACTGGATCTCCCAGCGCTAAGGTGCTTGCACAGTTCCTATTCCAAATTGTTAGAGAGGGCTTTCACAAAACAGTTGAAGTCATGAAATGCATGACTTCACTTCGACAAAACCAAAAATGAAACAATAAAATATTTGGAAATTCTATTTTTAATTTTTTGACTGCATTCTTTCACGTATGTCATTTTTAAAAACAATGAAAATAACCACAATTTAAATAAATAGCTTGGACCTCAATTCGTAATACCGGTAGGTAAATGTACATTTTGTGTTTAATTAAATAGCTTTAGGTTTTTTTAATGCCCTATAGTTAGCTATATGCAAGTTTATTTTAAATTTGTTCGGCAATTATTTCGTACTTGTAATTTCACAATTAAATAATTTTAAAATAATTAAAATAAAAGTCCCAATTTAGAATAATACTCTTAAATACAGATTCACCGAAGACTAGATTAATGTTTACAAATAAATAATACACTCACAAATATATACTTAAAAAAGCATTTTTTTAAATAGCATTTTTTAGCATTCAATTTTGAATTTTGAATTTTGGGGAGACACGAGGATGCAGTAATCCCGTAGTGATTAGCACTACGGTGATTTAAAAAATATATATATATATTCATCGTCCTTTTAAGCCTTGTGGAAGACCTTTAAAGCAATTTGGGAGGGATTTGTAAGACCTTTAGAGTAACTTGGATGGGGAGGACCTTGTCATTGTGTGAACGCACCTTAATACACGCACGCTTTAGTATATAACCGCAATGTGGTGTAATATTTTGGAGGGTAAAAAAATTAAATAAAATCCGTTGCTTATTCGTTTACATTTCTAGTTCCCCAAGGTTAGACATACGAAGAATTAATTACGGCTCTCGTCAAAAATAGCACAGCAATCAGAATTCGAACCGGAAATCAAAACTTGACAAACTAAAAATTGAAATGAAAATTAATCAAATGTCTCAACGTTTCGTATTCCGGCATATATGCCCTCGTTTAATCCATTCCGGGGTACTGGTGAGAATGTGCCCCTGTTCAAGCGATTAGAGGAGTGCATAATCTGCTCTAGTGAAATTGACTAGTGGAATAGGGGCAGTAATGAATTTCAGATTATACCCTCGTACACACGAGCATAAAATAATCAGGCATCAAAACAGCTACTTGTGTTTGGCATTCATTGGTAATCTAAAAAATACGACACCTGCATTCTTCACCTTTCCAAACTTCTTCAACGTGTTACGAAACATTCTTCTCAACCCCTCGCTGAATCTCTATCGCACCACCACCTCCACCTAACCCAACTCCAACCTCCCCACTCATTTGCGGAGTCGGCACAGACGAAGCGCATGCGGAATCGCTAAACAGGGCTTTCGCCTCACCAACCCCCCCTCACCTCACTCACCCCCCGACGGAACCAGCTAAGGTGTCTCCAAGGGTTGTTTGATCATCAAAAGGGTTAGAAAACTGCTTCCCACACAGCGACTATAAATGAATCCCACCCCCACTCCACACCTAGATTCATAGATCGTGTTTCCCTGCTGCAACAACCAACCACCCACAATCCCCCATTCACCAACGTCAAAATATGTTTCCGTTATCAATGAACTACGCATGGAGGAAGAGCCAAAAACTGATTGGCCATTTCCATGGCGCAAACTACTTGGCCACACGACTTTGCATTGGCACTTACTGGTACCTGTATTTGTATCTGTATATGTACCTGCATTTTTTATCTGTACCTGCATTTGTATCGGTATCTGTACCTGCATTTGTATCGGTATCTGTACCTGTACGTGTATCTGAATTTGTACCTGTATTTGTATATGTACCTGTATTTTTATTTCTACCTATATTTGTACATGTGTTTGTGCCTGTATCTGTATTTGTATCTGTACCTGAATCTATATTTGTATGTGTCCCTGCATCTATGTTTGTATCTGTGCCTGTATTTGTATCTGTACCTGTATCTGTATTTATATTTTTACTCTAATCACAAAGAGGAGGCGACCTGATAATTTGGCCTAGCCTAGGCTAATGAACTAGGTAGGGACTTTTAACGTTTACCCGATAACATACTGATCTCACGGCTTTACTTTTCCCTCCCAAAGAAAGGCACGTACACGAGTTTCTCTTGCCTGAAAAAGTGTGAAGCTAAAAATTCGCCTAGCATAAGTGGGAATTGAACCCTCAATCATGAAAATATGGTAGGAGAACACGTTAACCACTAGTCAATTTCTGAAAGCTGCATCATTTACCAGTATTTGATTATCCTGCATTTAATAATTTTGAATCAGCAAATCGTGTAGAGTTTTGGGTTGCGGGTATTTTCGTGTCACCCAGTACGAGTTTTCTAATGCACGTGAGCAATGTAAAGCTCCGCCCGAAAGAAGGCAAATTGTATTGCACGTATGCTATGCGGGGAAGCAACCATTAGGGTATTTGCGAAATTTAACATTACCTATTTGGACGTATGCCAAAGATAAAAACGCATAGGAAAAACGGATTTTCACGGGACAAAATATACTATTAGTGAAAGATCCTTTGATAGATCGACCACTACCGAAAATAATAAAATAACGACTATCAAAAAGGCGCGAGACCGAATTTCTCTCGCCTATCATTATGTAGGTTTCGGTCGGGAAGTAAACCTGCGATCACAGGCATAGAAGGCCAACACATTAACCACTCACCACAATCTAAAATCCCGGCCCCTACACCCACAATCATGAACTCAAAAATAAATGCTCCGTCGTAAACAGAAGGCTCTTACGCCAACTACAGTATTTAAAAATAATTTTTTATCCAGTCGTTTCGATGACGCTAAACCTAAACTATATAAATAAAAAAGAGGTAATTGAATTTTCTTCTTTTACCAAATTGATTTCCTTGTGCAAATATTTGTATTTCACTGATAGCAGAAGCAGTAAGCCCAGCTCTACACTCTACAGTATACACCTTAAGTCATAAGTGTGCGAACCCATCCCGCCGTAGTTCCATAACTCAACTAAAAATGACCGGATGTCTTGTTTTTAATTTGGGACAAATATGAACTTTGAATTTGGGACAAATATGGAGCAAACCTTTGAGCTATTTTGAACAGTATTTTCGCACTAGAGCTTATTTCGTCGCAAAAATTTGAGCGTAATGTTGTCTTCATCCTGAACGCCATTGTTTACAGCAGACGATGCAGTGCGCGACAGTTGCTCTAACGCAGCGCCACCTCTAAAATGCAAAATTCGTGGCCGGAAATTTGAATTTGAAAAACTTTAAAACGTCATTCATACTGTAATATATTTGTGCAAAATTTCATAACAATTCGCTCATTTTAAGCCGAGTTGTAGAGCTACGGCGGCAGGGGTTCGCATACTTATGACTCACGGCCATTATACTATAGTGAATTCGCTTGCAGCTATTTTCGTTTATTTATTTTGTTCATGTTTTAGGTTTTCATATTGGCCGGCTAATGCAGTATATGGTTGGGTTTTTCTGTGCTTCTGTGGGAGGAAAGCAAATCTGGAGCTATTAATATTAAGTATTTCCAGGAATTTCTCGCTCCTCGAGACAGATTGCGTTAATATTTATACTTCGTATTATCAATTTATAAATCTGGGTAACATATTTTCAAGACAGGGTGTGTTGTATAGAACATTTTAGGGACGTTTTAGTGGTAAGCGCTTTGGACTACTATACCTGTGACTGCTGGTTCAAAACCAGACCAAAATTGGTCGGATTTTGAACAAAATAGGTTGACAGGAATTGAAAGGACCCTAACCGTTTCTAGTTCCTTTTCTTACAGGAATCTGGAACTTTATCGTTCCTTTGATTAAGAAATAAAAATAAATAAAGGAAACAATCACTTTCTGAACGGATGAAAATACGTAGTATCTACAATTTCATTTATCCCAACAATTCTAGTAGTAATTGAAATTTTTATCCCGTGTGTTTCGAATGCGAACGTAATTTTTTTAAACATTTAATTGTTAAGAACTTTTAATATTTAATACGTTATTTAAATGGTTTGCACTCAGTAAAAGGAACGACCGTTCCAGTTTCTAAGTAAAAGAGGAACGAAACAGTTCATTCCTAGGAAAACGAACCCAGGCGTTCCAAAGTTCCTCAAAAATGGAACACAGCATCACAACCAGCACGACACGACGCTATGCACTCTGCAATCACTCTCCAAAAATAGTGACGTTAGGGGAAATTCCCCAGCCATACCACCCCCAACCCTAGAAAACCACCGCTTTACGACAAACTCTTGACTGCATTGTAACAAGTGACAGCAAAAAGATCATCTCCAATAATGGGAAGTAGGGGGTGGGGTGGGGAAGGGGAGACAACAAAGTTCCGTTTTCCGCCTTACCTAACATCCGGTCCTCCCCCTCCTCTCCCCATCCCCCAACCATAGGCAGTACCAAAGACTACATAACCCACCCCCGCATATATTAAAGAGGGTTATTTCGTCAGTTTGGCATAAGAGCACAGCCCCGTAGTGATGCGCGATATGAGTCGAGTATTCAAAAGTATCGAGTATTTGTGAAAATTGTCGATATACTAATCGACTATT
>JAUJYS010004100.1:0-12326 GCA_033995665.1 Melogona broelemanni | reverse complement strand
GTAAGTTTGACCCCTACAAACATTCCTATTTCCCAAGAGTGTTTCGGCAGTGGAACAATCTAACAGAGTCTCAAATAGAGATCTAAAAAATCTATGGCCCTCCTAAAAAGGGGCTGCTTACGGGTATATATTGTAATTGTAAACGTGATATATGGTACACGATACAAAATTTGAACGCTTATGTTAAAAATTGGAATGGTACATCAGAATAATTAATTGAACCACTTCTGTTAACACCTCCAAGCACGCGATGACGCGAAAATTTTGCTAGTGTATCGCGGGCCATTGTTTCACGCTCACTGCTTCAAATGGCACCTCCAAAGACGTTTAGAGAGACAAGTGTCTGGTGAGAAATCCGTTGGAGTTGCGCCTGGCACGGCCTGTCTTGTCTACCCGTTCCGATCGATATTCGGTGTCCTAAATTTACTTTCCACCACCATGCTTTTCGTTCGAATTTTCCGTTTGACGCGACGCGCGAGGCATCGAGATTCGCGCTCCACATAGGGAAGAAATTTTCCATAGGGAAGAAAAGAAAAATCAGAATCATTTTTGCTATAGCTTCTTGTTCCATTACCTTATAACCTAGTTGCGTCGATGCTTTTACGGGGGAAAAAAAGGTGTCGATCCCGGGTGTCACTCGACGATTTCAACAACACCCTGTAGTTTCTTTGTCGCCCAATTCTCGAAAAGCTTGAGGACTTTTTAATTGTGTCATTGAAACATATAAATGGGTAGATAATGTGCCCTGTTATCAGCTACTCTTTGTAAAGCCAAATATTTTAAACTATGCATGAACGAATTGATTTTGCGAATTGTTCATTCATCATTCATGCAAATTTGAAGCAACTAAAACATAATTTTGATGTTAACTTAAACTTACTGGTCCTCGTAACGTTTTCGGAATTAACCACCTTTATGTTCAAATATTTTAATACTAAAATGTTGGAAATTTTAATGGTGGTAGTTTTTTCTCAAACTAAGTTTCTGTTATTGTGTTTTTAGCTTTGACATTTTTCCTACTATACGAGCCGTCCCAGGTTCGATTCCTGACCGTGCCACGCGTTTATTCTATCCTTTGATACTCGTGAAAATGTACCCCTCAGACATTAAACATAACATGAGGAGTGTACGCTGGAAATATTAAAAAATAAACATATACCGAATAATAAAATACATACAATTATTAATCTTTCATATTTTAAAACTGGTTCTAAATTTTGAACAACCTACACATCAAATTCAGTTATTGGGGGGAGGAAATTGTCATGGGTTGTTTAGTCACATTTATTAATTTGAATTAATAAATTATATTTGTTTGTATGCTTGCAGGATTCGTCCAGCGTCTGTGCAGTCAGCCGCGGGAAACGGCCATCGCTCAGGTGTTACGCTACGTTCCGCTGCTGTGGCCCGACAACGAGTCTGCCAAATTTGTGGTAATTATTAAAAGTGGTTCAAGTTTTTCATAGCCGCTCAATCTATCTACACCAGTCAAATCATGCGGTTTATTCTGATTAATTCAATTTTTTCATTGTGTAAATTTATTCAGTGGTGTTGGGGGAGAGGTCAAGAACCACGTAACTTTATTCAATTACATTTTTTTGTATAGTTACGTATTTCTCACCGAGAACCCAAATCCACATTTTCATTTGAAAGAAAATACACCACGAAAAATCGAGCAAGGTCGTTGGGCAGACTTTTGTGTCATTAAAAAAATTATAGTAGATTTTAAAAACAGAAATTGAAATGTTCACGCGTACCTACAGTAGAAAGTCTGAGAATAGTGCGAACGTAGTTTTTTTTTTAAGTTTTTTTTTTACTACTCCAAATTTTGTTAGTCAAATGAGGTGTGGTGTAGTTGCTGCAACGTTAACACGCGCTCAACTATTTAACGCCCGTGCACACTGGGTGTAGCCAAACCGCATTCGTTTTGTAACCACCCGCCGTATCTCTATTTCTCCTTTTCCCACCTGCAGTATCTGGACCTGATTCCGCAGCTGTGCGACTACGCCCACCGCACCGGCCGCTGCCTGGAAGAGTGCAACCAGCTGATGAGCTACTGCACCGTGCACCCTGGGCTGGAGGTGAACGAGCGCGCCCAGCTCAAGCCCTGGGCCCAACGCCTGCAGAGCGATCTGACGCAGGCCAGTCAGGAGGCCAGCAACGGCCAGCCGCCACCCAGCACCCTCCTCAATGGCCACCTCACCATCGGTAACGGTCATCACACCCTCGGCAACGGATCCGTGCCCAACGGTCATCAACCTGTCAAGAACGGATCGCCGCCGACCCTACCCAACGGTCACTCGATCCTCAAGAATGGTTCGTCCAGCCTGGGCAACCCCCATCATCTCAACGGACAGCCGCCGAATAACTACGGACCGCCGGGGGCCGGCAGTAACGGGGCGACGGCCGGCAGATCGATGGTGGGCACGGGCGGCGGTATCAATACCAATAACGTGGCCATCATCAACGGGAGCCGCCTGGAGGAGTGCTGGATGGACCGGGCGGTGGGCGGCTCGCAGGGCTGCGGCCAGTTCGAGCCCACCCCCAGTCTGCAGTCGCTGCAGGTGTCGTCCAACGGCTATCCGGAGGGATTGTTTCCGGATATGGGCGGCGGTGGTCAGTTCAACGGCGCCTTTCAAATGGGTAATTTGTTTATTTTTTATGTGCGATGATTGCTGGCGTAGTCTGCTTCACCGTGAGTTGTTAAAAGTATCATTGCATTAGATTGCAGGAAGGCAGACTTAGGCAAAACCAAATTGTTTTATAATCTTGTCTAGTAATTATGTTTTTTTTTTTTTTTTGCTAAAATTAAATTAAAGAAATATGGTAATTTACTATTTTGAGAGAATAATTTTATTTTGCTACAATTAGTTCAACTTAAGTATTTAAAAAATACGCTGTGCATTAACCTGAAGATTTTTAGCGTCGCTCACCAATTCGAAATATTTTTCCTTCGATGTTTTTTTTTTGTAACGAAATTATTGTGCCATACATTTGAATATGACGTGGCTAAAGGCATAATGTGATGCAATTAATTTCTCATTTTTTTTGTTAAGTGTAAAAAGTTATATGCGCAATGTCACGTCAAGAACATGTGAACTAAACAAAAACGTTTACATATCAAAACATGCAGAAGTTTTCAAAACGCTTAAGTGTCTATAAAACAACTCTTTTATAAAACATTTCGGCTATTGTTCACTTTACGGATATAAGCGACCAGAAAATACGGTCTATCGCTACGGAGCCGGACCGTATTTTCTGGTCGCTTATATCCGTAAAGTGAACTATAGCCAACATTTCAGTTCGAGAAAAAATGACTTCCACTGCCTTTACACACTTTCAATGATACCAATAAGTATCGAAGCCAGAAACGGAACCTAGCCATTAACTCGTGCGTCAATTTTCGTTATTTTTCCCCTTCAACAGGCAACCTCAACTCGCGGGTTCGACGAAGCAACAGCCTGACCCCGCCCAGCAGCGGCATGAGTCAAACCCTGCTGGATGAGGTGGACCTGCTGTGCATCAAGCAGCGCTCCATGTCCCTCTCCTCCGAGCACGCGCCTGTCTCGCCGCAGAGCAGCCTGGCGTCGTCTGGCAGCAACAGCGAATGCCACCTGGAGAAGGGACGCAACAGTTTTTCTGAGCCTGGAAGCGGAATGAAGGGTGGGTGATTGTGGCATTTTCGCGATCGTTTTTCTCATGTTGTTTTTAAAAAAATATATATTTACAGCTTAATTGAAAGGTTCGTTTTGTGCTCGACACAACGACCGTAATGCGTGGGTGGATCTATTTCGAGAAATTTATTCCGTATGTTCCAACTTGCAGATGTTGCGTCCTGGCTTAAAAAGCTTCGCCTCCACAAGTATGAAGACATCTTCAAAAAGATGGACTATGGCGAGATGCTAGACCTGTCCGAGGAGAAGCTCGAGAATCTGGTAAGTTTTTGTTCGTGTTTAATTCATTTTTACCAGTATCTTAATAAGCAATCTATTGGTTATCAATCAACATCAAGTTTTATTTAGTTATCATTTGATTGTTATTTGTTTTGATTTTGATGTCATTTGTTTTGATTTTGATGTCATTCGTTTTGATTTCAGCAGTAGTTTTGTTCAATTCTGATTTCGTTACCTACGTACATACACTTCACCTCCACCCATTCCTCATATATTTGATTATTAAATTCATGGTTTCTTTTTTAGGGGGTGACGAAAGGTGCTCGAAGAAAAATATATTGCAACATCCAAGAGTTGCGAGTTCGCCAGGAAAACCTGAAATCTCTGGAAACGGTAATTCGTGGCAGCGTGATTGCGCACAGTCTTCTGTCCTGTTTTCGGCCACACTCGTTTTGTTGCGCATCCGAGAATCAATTGAAATTGTATTTTCGCCTGTAGATTGTCAGCGCCGACCGAGAGAGCATCAAGAGTGCTCTGATCGAGTTGAAGAAGGTGATGGAGACGCCGATACGGGCTTTCCAATCCAACCTTGACCTGGAGTCGAACCAATCGCTGCCGGACGGTGACCTACCCGGACAATTTCTACGCGTCATGGGAAAAGGTAATTAGTACATTTGTCAGTTACGTGAGCGACATCTAGTGAGTGATATTCCTATTCCTGTCTGTTAATCCTGACCGTTGTTTTCCTATCGTATTTGATGAAGCGATGCTCTCCGAAATATGTTCGGTGTGTTTCATTAAGTTACCGGTAGGTGACTGTGGGTTGCCTTTAATTTAACACCGAAAATAATTTGCTCGAAAATAATGGTAGCTGGATAACTCAAATGTCATGAAAATAACAAATTATCATTGGTGGTACTTCCGTACAGATTCTCATTGATTGCTTTGTGTCTGTACAGTGTGCAATTACCTGGTGTTTGGCAGCAACCGCCCCGAAGACGACCACTTGAGCCAGTGCTTGGCGCTTCTCGACAAGTGTTTAAATCACGAAGTAAGTGTGATGGAAGTGCTTTTTGTTTTCTGTAGGAAAACAAAAATATTGGAAATGTGCGCTAATTGTTTCACCATAATTGCAGGCCTTCTCTGAAGTTCAGAAGAAGAAATTATTTTCGTTGCAACAACAGGTTCAGCGACTGTGGCATCCGTTGCCACCCCGACGAGGTTCAGACGTGAGGCACAATAGGGGGTGAGTTACGATGAGCGTGCGGGTTATTTTTTGTCGTAACTTGGAATGATTTGTTACCCAAGAGTGTTTGGGTGATTAGAGCTAAACATGTTTGTATAAAAAATATAGCCCGTCGATTTTCCGTTTGTGAGACATGCACTCAGATGCAACTTTAACTAAATATGAACGCGACTCATTAAATAATGTCTTGATTTGTAAATGTGCATAATTCCTTGCGAATATATTCACAATTGTTACATTTTTTACCAAAATGAGTGGCGATTGATTTTATCGTGTTGGCTTTTATTGTAGACGTTTGAACAGCCAGCCAATTGGTGGCAGTGGTGGCTGCGCAAGTGGAAGCGTCAACTTCCCCGATTTTAACCTGACGTCCATGCTGGGAACGAACGTGTGGACCAATTTCTCGGCTCGCCGCGTGTCCAGCCCAGTCTACACCACCACAACCACCACCACCCCCCAGCACTGCAATCCATTTTGTAGCAGCAGCTCCAGTTCGATCGGCAATCAACTATTGCAGCAGCAAACGATGCCACCTCTTCAATATCCCAACCTGTTCAACAAGAGGGGCAGCTTGCAGGAGGTGAGTGGCCGGCTCGCTAATTGAGTTTTAACAGACTATGATTGCTTGGTTCATATCGTTCAAAAGAAGGGAAAGTCAGGGAAATTTCTAACCTAAACTTAAATTTTTGTGAATTTCTTTACCCACTTTTGTTTATGAACACTTGAAACTTATTTCCAGTTATTAGTATTGTGAAATTAGTAAATATTGTGTCCACATTCCATTTTTAGTATTTGTTATCAAGTTTGTTACGGTGATAAAATCACTGTCTGTTTCTTTAAATAATTTGACAAGCTCTTCTAATCTTCTGCGAATTGTTTGAAATTGTATTGTATTGTATTATATTTACTCGACTAATCACATTTTTGAATTTTTCTCCAGATGAATTCACACGCTGCCTTGTCAAGAACCAAGTCTGCTCCTGCCAATCCCAAACAGAGTAAGTAATCAGTTGCAATTGTTTCTCTTTGTAAATGTTCTCTATGTCTAACCCATTTCGTTTGTATCTCATATTGTTCTGGAAAAATTACAATTTATTTGCACTTGATACTTCGTTGATTCTGACTGCACGTGCACCGATTAGCATTTCTATATTTTAATTGTTGTTTTTTCTCCCCATTTTTACCAGTTCCGTGCGAGAACAACGCTAACGACTCTGCCATGGAGACCATGCGGAGCGTCCTGGAGCACGCCTTCAGAGACGAACGCTACTAAACCCGATAGGGGGCGTTGCTGGTTTGTCGCTTTTGTTAAAAAACCGATACTGTACACCCTTTGCTGTACACACACCTCGTTTTTTTTAAATGGCGTTCGCCACTTGACAGGAGGATTACTCCCTGGTGTGTATATACCTCTAGGCGAACGACCACGCTCTTGGAAGATGAGTTTTGCGAAGAGGTGGTGCCTGCTCCATCCTCAACGTCACCTCTGTTCAAATGTTGTAAACATGTTTTATCGATTTGTTCGTGTAGAAACAAAGATTCATATTTTTCTTCAAGTTTTATGAGCAGCTCTCTCTCTCTCTATCGCTACACTGCTTCCACTAACGTTGCGCATTTTTCTACTTACATGATAAAACTAGAGAACGTTTTTTTTTTCTGGCAACCATTTAATTTTTTTTACAGTGTTCCGTGCAAGGTTTGTACTTTTTATTTCATATTTATTTTTGCAATTGTCTCCCCCTTAGTGGAATTTTATATATTTTTTCCAACGGCATTGTGACACACCCACATATTTTTGCGAAGGTGTGAAAACCAGCCCTTGACGATTTTCTCCATCTACGAATTTTAAATTGATTTGTTCGATATTTTGTTCAGGCTGAATTCAAATTATGGAAATTACCGACAATTCTTAACTCTTTTGTCACCGACGAATTCTGTATTGTTTTAGTCTGTTCCAAATGTCAAGCAAATCTTATGATAATTCGACCTATTATTGTACAGTTTTAAGATCGTCTAGTTAATTAAGCTTCAAGATTTTTAAATTGTTTATTTCCATATAATATATATCTAAAGAATCGCCCGATTTGGGCAATCGAGAGTCTCTCGAGTGCGCATGTAAACTAGCATTTTATTTGATTAGGATTAGGGACTGGTATATATGTAGAGTGGAGTTTTGTAGGACGTTTACTATTTGATGTTGTGCTGTGTTGGGGACGGCACCGAACCATAAACAAACGAGTGGCAAACTCGATTTTATTTTTAAAAAGTATTTGACTATTATTTTAATTCAAACATCGAACAATTCTAATAAAATATTATAAGAGTTCTCGTTTGGTGCTGTCCCGAATACTATCCAATATATCATTTTACTGGTGGAATCCAATTTTACAAATACCTGTTGACGTCCCAGCACTCATAATCACACCTCGAATTTTCTAGAGCAAGTTCTCTTGGAACTAGCCTAGTTGTCTATAAAGCCTCCGCCTGTCGAATGTCTGGGAGGAGAGTTGACAAGTAATCCGGTTAGGTGAATTGTTTTAAATTCAGCAGATATATGTAATTAAATATTATGCCAAAACATAAGTTGAAACTAGTCTCGGTAGAAATTACTTGGATAAAGCTATATCGCCTGTATTCATCTTGTTCAAAAAATGGTGGACCTGTCAAAAGTGTAACGTTGTTGTGGCAATAATTTTCAATGACATCTACTCAATTTCGTTGATGCCGTACTCCCCCAGTGGATTGGCGCGTATGCCTTTTTCAAGTAATTTTGTAATTCGCCGAAGACTGGGTTATTTTTTGTTTTTCTTTCAACGCGCGAGTCTCTTGGAATTATCCCCAATTCCTTGAGACGCGCACGATATGTAATATAATTTGTACATTGAGAAAAGAAAAGGTCAAACGATCTGCTAAACGATTAACCTATAGCACTATTATCCTCTTCAAATATATATATACGTGTAAAAAATATATAATGATGAGAGGCAATTTGGTCATCTCAGTTGTGATCGACAGTGTTAAATCGGGAGAAAGTTTGTGAAAAATTGTTATTTTTTTGTAGTTTTAGCCATTTCGTAACGGTGGCGTTCTTAAACTAGCAATTATGTGTATAGGCTCAAGTAAGTTGACCCCAGGTTGGATGATCCTTTTGGCATGTCGATACTATTTTCTCGATGAACACACTAGGAACACTTCAAGAATTAATGTCATGTGGAACTTTTTCAAATTCACATGCCTCCAAAACTTCCTTGGTTTGAAGGCGCATTCTCAAAAATTGATAAAGAAGCAAATTAAAATATCTTTGGCATTTCTTATAAAAGATTGATTAATGTCTCCCCACATTCGAATCAAACGTTTCCACCGTGACATTTATTTGTGTCTACTGTAACTTCTGCTGAAATTGAATCGACATGTGTATGTGCAAAAAGTCAAGCTCGGTTTGTAGGAGATCCAAATGCTAGTTGGTTGCAATGGGCGAAACTGGTAGCTGTTATACAATTTGTATACTATTAGAGCTCGTGTCAATATTGTGTCTCGGAGACGTGTCTTGATCGTTTTGCGGATGCCGAACCATGTGGCATCCATTTTTTTTTAAACACAAATTAATATATATTTCACTAACCGGTCGGCGTGGCTTTTTTTTTAGCCGGTCAACATACCTCTGTCTGCGCCGACGTTCGCGTCGGCGATGGGCCCTGGGCGCAAAGGGGGTGGGAAAATGGAACTCGCATATTGCTGTACATGTATACAGATAGCTACCAACCAGGCGAACTAGACTATTAATATTGTAATTGTTTCCAACCCCCAAGTGATCATGTTTTTATACGTATGTTATTCGATTATGTTCGGATGTGAGGCCGGATTTGTTTGTCGCTTTTCAATTTTTTATCGGTTCGCGCTTGTCATGTACTTGTATTCGTAGAGTGGTGTATCACGAGCCCAGTTCTTGTGACGGTCGCCATCATCACTTGTATGCGCGTGCGCAAAATCGCCTCGCGTGTCTTAAGCGTCTCTTTCTTGAAAGAAACTATTTTATTGTTGAATTTTCATCGTGAGTGGGGGGAAAGTATTGTTTGGCACTTTGCAAATTTCAAGTACCGGTACTTGTGTTTCCTTGTAACCCACTGACGCACGATGATTATTTGTGGCAGCACGCTCGGGTGACTATTAAAATCGTTCATTCGTTTATTAGCTTGTTTCTGGTATTATGCTCGATGTTTATACACCTTGTTTTCATTCATTTTGTGATGGAAAATGTAGCCGTTGACAGGCTCGTATCCCATTGTTAGATCGGCTTGCTGCTCTTGTAAAATTACTTATAATTTTGTCAAAAAATAAGAGTTAAACTTTGATATTTCACGTTATCTATCTCGATTTGTTTAAAATTTATTTTTGAGTTGCATGCCTCAATTTTCAAATCAAAATTGTAATTGTGGTGTTCCAAGTTATTTAGAGCTCAAGCAAAGTTGATATCACGTAAAGATGCCGCAGTCAAGTACTAATGGGTGTCGAGGAGGAGATGGTGTGTAAAGGCGCTGGTGTTTCACGTCCGTCGCCAGACATAGTTTTTATTTTTTGTTGCCACACGATCACATGATTAAAGAATGAGCTACTTTTTCTATAAAGTTGTACTGGTGTGTGTTTTTTTTGCCTAACATTATTTTATGTCGTTGATTCATTTCACAAATATGGCACAAAATCTACCAACAGGTAAACCTGCGAGTACACATGCTATCAAGCCGTTTACGTCTATTTTTCTACGTGTACGAATAAATTATTAGAAGTTCTGCATAGCTTTTTCGAAATTGGCAAATAAGTCGTTCCATGGATAAATCAATCGATTCTAGGTACCGGTACAATTTTAATAAATTCAATCAATGGGCCTATAGTGAAGGAAATGCGGATTGCGCTCTATTAATATTTAATTAAATGTCACCCTTGGGAGAGTTGAAATTTTCCTATGGTTCAAATGAGAATCAAAAGTGTAGGTTCAAATGAGTTTACTTCAAATCTGCCGCGCTAAATGATCGCTAGAGGTCGTGGCTGTAGGCCTGTAGCTGCGTACAAGATTCAAGATGGCGACCCGCACATTTTGTTTGGTTTTCAAGTTATATTTCTCCACCGGCCGCGATATTGTTTGGTAATCCCTCGATAGCTTCGATGAAAGTGAATATGTTGAGGTAGTTAGGCGATACTTTTAGTTCCAACATGGCTAACGTTAAAGTAACCAGTCTTAGCGGTAAGTAGTCCGACCCGAAGTGACCCTAGTTTTAAGTGTGGGTGGCATGCTCGATCAACCTTCCAAGTCTGCGTATCCAATACGCATATCCCAAACACTTGAAAATATTCAAACCATTGGCTGGACTCTTGTTTAACTGGGCAATCATCCATGCTCCTTGTAATCCATGGGCTGCTCGCGGGTACAAATTGTAATTGTAATGGTGAAAGTTAGGATTAACCTAGCTGCCAACTTGGTGCGTAAGTCATGTAAACAATTACCTGGGGTCAGGTATCTGCGATTAAAATTTTGACTTGACCTGGCAACCTCTGGCCTACAGCGCTTGTCATATCGATATTTCGCCTCGAAGTCCTATTCCTATCACTTTAAAATATTTTGAAAATTCTCGTAGACGAAAGCAGCGATGACAATGCCGATGTCAAACCTAGAGCACCGCAGCCGTCAGCGTCTTTCTACAAGCAGCATACCCAAAATAGAAATGGTAATGTACAACAGTTAATTATGTAAATAGATCACAAATAATATAGTTCAAAGAGCGTGTTCTGAGATAAAATAAAAAAATACAATATCTTCTTGTAAAACCGAAAGATGCACGCAGTACCATTTTTCTGATTCCAATTTTGTAATTGCCCTTTCAGCGCTCCAAGGTGATGGCCATAATTTTAAGAAGAGAACTTGGAAATCCGATGACAGTCTCGATGGCGGTAGCAGTAGTGGCAGCAGCGGCATGCCTATCAAGAAACGAACCCTTGAGGGTGCCGGTGGCTCTTTCTACAACCCAAATCAGCGAGGTAATTGATACTTGTATCGACGCTTATCAATTGAAATTCAACATATTGCATAAAATAAATTATGAATCAGTGAAATAAAGTCTGACAGTAAGACACTTTCAGTCAATCAGCACTTATCAAGTTTTCGATGTTCTTTAGCGCTTATAAAGGTCATTTCTCCCATTATCAGATCATGCTTCCCCATCCAAGAAGAGGCCGACACCACAGTCTTCTATTCCCGCTCCGTCTTCTAAAGCCGGCAACTACAATGATGTGGCCAAAAAGATGATGGTAACAATGGAACTTAGATAACGATGCTCATAATTTTCTCGCGTTTTTTCAGTTGCCAATTTTGTTTTGTTTGCCCAAGCGTGTAAAAACCTGCTTTACTCACACTTGCCGTACTCATAACGTATTGCAGGAAAAGATGGGTTACAAGGAGGGACTGGGTCTCGGCAAGCACGGCCAAGGACGTACGGACATAGTGGAAGCCTCCAATCAAAAGGGACGTCGCGGTCTCGGCATCAAGATCCCTGGTTTGGATCCGAGTAGAGAGGTCACGTGGGAGTTGACAGAGGAAGAGGTATGGATGCCGCTTCTAAATTGATGGAACGACTGATTGAACTCGAGTTTAGCGAAATTTATAGGGTTCATTGTCATATTTACTTATATTTTAAGGCCGTCGTTGAAGAAACTGCTTATTGGTTACCCGAATGTCCAAGCCCGGTGCCCAAGATTGAAGCTCTGCGGAGGATGATGACCGAGGGACCTGTAACTAGTTATATTGATTACGAATACGTGCATGAAAATGAAAATGGCAATAGCAACCAAAATGCGGTGACTGGACCACCAAAATTAATCTTACGTGATCTCTCTTTTTTTTTTTCTAGAAAAAACGTACGATTAGCGACGAAGATCATTTCTGCGATCCATCAGTGTTGAAGGGCGTCATCAGTGCCAAGGTATTTTTTTCGGATTTAGAGGTGGTCGAAATTGTTCATGTGTGGCCAGTCATCTTGAGCTTGTCGATTAAATTCCAGAATATCTTCGACGAACTGGAGGAGGAGGAATTGTTGAAGGCGCGCACCCGTTCCAACCCGTACGAATCGATCCGCGGAGGCATGTTTCTCAACCGAGCGGCTATGAAGATGGCCAACATGGACGCCGTGTTCGATTTC
>JAUJYS010004099.1:0-12326 GCA_033995665.1 Melogona broelemanni | reverse complement strand
TCGCATTTGTGAAATTGTATTAATCACTATGGAATTTGTAAAGGTGAAAGAACATGCCTATATCTCCCGTGTTAATGTACACGCAGTGAACGTGGACGAGTCAGGCTCGTCAATAGCGCTTAAAGGGCTATCCACCTGAAATTGCCCTTATTAAACAAAAAGTCGATATCTAACTACATTAAAATTGTCCAAATTTAACCACATCCAAATCCGCGTCTTGTTCATAAGTTTACTCTTTAAATGTAAAACAAATTTAATTCAATTCGCTTAAATTTGGGTCCACCCTGTAAAACCACCAGCCGCTACACACACGTACTGTTCTAAACATGAGGATATTCAGTCTCAACACCCATTAATCAGTAGAGGAATCCGTCCCCTGCTGCTCGAGTCAACATCACATCGATTAGAAACGCATTGAATCGGAATGTATACGCGCCCTCGGCACATACATTTGAAAAATTAGTTTTCAAAGCGACGTCGCCAGTGACGAGTGACAACTTGACGGAGAAAACTCCCGCATGGTGGCGCTTTGCCAATCCTTTATATCGCACTTACACAGCGAGTCTGTCGAATCAATGGTTCTTATAATAGTAGGGATGAGTGAATAACATCTGTCCGTGAACGGTGGATTTCTGCCATCGATTGAAACGGAAATTGTCACTACTGAAGCGATACATTAGGTGGTGTAGATGACCATGAAACCAGTGTCCATCTTCAAACCGGAACCGGATCCCGTCCGTCGTATCGGATTCGATCACGTGTTCCGCGCGCTCCGCTTTTACGGCTACAACAACACCTACCCAAACCGGTCACCGTCCACCACAACCGGATGTGGCCTCAGGTGGCGGCGCCCGGCCACGGTGACCAGGATCGCCGTCGCCGCCGTCCTGGGCAGCCTGACCTTCGCCCTCGACGTCTACTTCACCGTCCAGAGTTCACCTACCGCCCAGCACAACATCACCACCAACGTCACCACCGACGTCACACCCGGCGCGGTCTCTGATTACGTCACCTTCTGGGCGGCCACCTGCGTCATCCGGTTGTCCAGCTTCTCGCTGTACCTATACGCCGGGTTGGTGGAGGCCCGATTCTCCGGATTCCTGTCCGACTTTGTCGGATCGGTCACGCGGCTCCTGACCCGTCGGTACGTCAACTGGCCGTCGGAAGCCCGTCATCGTCTACTGGACGTCATCGCACGTGAGGTGCGGGTGACCCACCTGTTAGCCTGCGGCATGTGCGTAGGCATCTTGGTCTACAGTCTGTTAGTGTTTGCCGGCACGGTTCACTTGCATGACGGGCGGTGGACTTCTGAACTGGAACGGTACGGTTACTTCGTGGTGTATCTGATCCAGACGCTATTCTACACACTCATCTTCACCTTCTCCGTTTTCGTGCAGTTGTGGTATCTCCTTCTCTGTCGTATTATTCTGCGTCTGTGGAAGATGCCGTCGGTGGAGGGCCCGGAAGTGACGTCACCGTTGGTTGTGGGCACCGCTAGTGTTCATCCGCGGTTTTATGTGAAATCACCAGCAAATAGGAAATGTAACGCAAGTTTATCTATTGAATTTTTGAGAATATTAATCGTCGCGTCGTTGCAATTGTGCAGCGAATCAAATGAAATACTTAATTAGTAATAAATTAACGTATAATTTAAAGTATAGCTTCTTCACGCTACCACTGGCGGCGATCTAATGGCTGGTCCAGTGTTACATTTAAATCAATTTCATGCGAAAAACTATCGCAGCGCGGTCTGAGTTGCTGCTAACACGAGCAACAGTTTCTTATTAAATTTCGATTTCGATTTAGATTTAGATGAGGTAATCGCAGCGCCGTAGCAGTCTGGCGATATGTTTGAAAAATTTGAAGCTGTTTATTTATGGGGGGGGGGGCGTTGTTAAATTAAAATAATATAAAAAATAACAGCTGTTAACAAAAATGTTCCATTCCAAAAAGGTACGTCCACATAATGTTATCTGCCAAGTAAAATTCCACATATTGATCAATGTACATGTACCTGATATCCATGCGAAAGTAAAAAAAAGTTGCCCCAAATAGGTGTATAAAAAGTCAATTTCTCATTCAATAGATTTGGCCGTCAAGCATTTTATCACTAGGGGAGAAGGAACCAACAAGACCAGGAATTCTGAAACTGTCATGGCGCTGGATGACTTTGTCGGCTACCATCAATCGATCTGCGATCTCATGCGCAATGTGGATGACGTTTACGCCAGCTTCATGTTCTCCTCGTTAGGTGTCGAGCTCATGTGTTTGGTATTGACGACCAAATGGCTCTACAGTGACACCCTTAGTGGATATTATTTGAGTGACGTCGTCCTATTCTTCACCTATCACATTGTCGTGTGTGTTTTGAAGCTCGTTCAAGCAGCCTGGGTTAATGAAAAGGTAAATTCTGGGGTTAGAATTAGCTACACTTTTTTTTAAATATTAAACAACCAGTTATTTGGAACGAAATACGAGACTGAAAGTAATTTTACTCCTGGAACGATCTTATAAATATTCTAAAATAATACACTAACTTAAACACGAATCAACACATAACTTTAATGAAGAACTTAATATCATACCGATATTAAGTTTTTCTCGTATTTCCTTTGCAATATTTTTTCTCTCAAATTCCATTTCAGGTAACATCAGTCCTGAATTTGACTAATCGAGCCAATGACATGAAATTTACGAAAGTAAGTTAATCAAGTAAACTAATTGGTTCATTGTAAAAAAAAAAAGAAAGAAAGCTAAATGGTTCATAATTATTCATAATCGTATTTTGTTTTAGTTTGGATAATTTTTTTAATCTATTGCTTAAGGGTCACGAAAAGTTTCAGATTTATTTGAACGAATTACTGGCCGATAAAGCACAGTTGACTTATGGTGGAATTGTCCTAATTAACAAGGAATTAATTTTCTCAGTAAGTGAACATGTTTGTTTTTTTACTTTTGGGATAATGTTAAATTTATCAGTTTTCTTTCTCTTGTTTTCTTTTAGAAAATATTTTAACTCAATGGAATTATGTTTATAATTTTAGATCGCTGGGTCGATTGTGACCTACAACATAACTTTAAAGGATTTATCAAATTAACACTAAAATAAACGTCAAAAACACTTCGTTACTTACATGTACAGGATGGGCACATTTTAGCCGTACCGCCGTCATCTTGATTCCAAATAGCGTTCAGTGAGATGTGCGAATTGCGTTATTTTTTTAGGGAAAACAAAAAAAAATATACTGTGTTCGGCGATTTAAAAAAAAAAAATTCTAAATAAATAATAACCGAGAATTTATTCAGATACGATAAGAGTCGTGCGGAAAGCGGGAGACCAAAAACGGTCCGAAATAATAAAATAAAAAACATGGCATAAGTCGACAGTTGATTTTGAACCAGGGAAAAATGACCTTAAAGTTACAAATGTCAGCGAGAAATTATGTAAATGACTGGTATTTCGAAATCATTTGTGCAAGCATAAATAATTGAAATTAAATATTGAATTGTTTTAATAAATGTGCATGCAATCGCCGCAATATACGCGAAAGTTGCTCAGCAGAGATTTCAAAGTGCACTAATTTTATATGAAAAAGTTATGACTCTTTGAAAAAAACTTTAACTATTAATTTGTTTGTAATTAGTTTAGGAATATTTTCACAAAATTTCAAAGCATTCTGTGAACATTTTCTCAATTTGTAGCCTTAACAATTTGGGGTACCCTTTTTTGTGCCTAGCATGTATACATAAAGATAGAGGGGTCCGTGACCAAGGATAAAACGGCAACAATTGTAAACAGACTTAATATTTTATAATATCGAGACATGAACAAAATAAGAAGGGTTAACAAGCTTATAGTAGAGTGCTGGAAACAATGACTGGATCTAGTATACTGTATGGTAATGTGTTGTAACATGGTGGTAACAGCCGCATGATGCAAAGATGTTTACAATTGTTGCCATTTTATCCTTGGTCACGGACCCCTCTATCTTTACGTTTAAAACATACTGCTCCTACGAACTCTTTTCAATCCTGTATACGTTATGCGTTAATACATTATTTATAGTGTACATTAATTTGTGTATTGAAATGTGATATAATAAAAAAAGATTAAGACACCTAAATTAATTAATTTATTAAAATTTTTATAAACGAATAAATATTTTTATGTTTAAAACACTTCAAATTGATTGTTTTTTACGAATACCTTGTACATTACATTAAAAAAAATAAAATATCCGAATGACAATATATTTTTTTTCACTACATATTAAAATGTTTATGCTCACTAGGACATTTAATTTATTCACTGCTTAAAATATTAGCAATTTCGTCGTTTGACACATTAAAAATACCAAACAACAGGAAGCGGCCAAATATTGACTGATCTATTGCTTAGTTGGGCGTAACCTTCTTGAGTTTATTTACCTACCCTAGTCGGTCGTACGTTATTTATGAAATAATGATCACTTCCGTATACTGTGATCATTTATCTTAATAGAGAGTGCATTTAATGATTTAAATATTCACTTGGCTCACGAACCATATTTATAATTTTGTCTTTAAAATTATTTTATTTTATCAGCTGGTTTTCAATTCTCAGTACTGTTTCTCGTTTGAAATAATCAAACGAAATTTATTTGTGAGATTCCACTAGGTGAAACGCTTCTGTGATTTAAGCATTTGAGTTGCAAAACTGACCTTCAAAACCCAGAAAACGTGGAGAACCCCCATTGTTAACAGACACTCCATTTTCTTTATATTTGCTCATCAAATTGTTTTCCGTGTGCACAATATTGTATGCCGTCACATGGTGCTAGGAAACGTCAAATTCAGGCGGAATCGATACAGTACCCTCGCTAAAGAATCTCGCACGAACAGAGCAAAGCAGGAAGACAATTCCCCAGTACACAAAGATGCTTTGCCAAATTAGTATTTTTTTGCGTTACTTTTATACGCAGCCGGTATGGCTCCGAGTAAACGGCACGAAAAATGCATTAATCAGAAGCTACCTTTAAAAAATAAAGACAGCTTTCAGATACACCTTCTGTCATGGAACGAGATCTAAGAAATGCCTGCAGGTGGCACAGTGAGCAACGTAGAAATGGATTATTCCTGAAGGTATAACAAAGTGAAATTGTCCATTGACTAACCGTTAGAATGAATGAGGTAAAAGACACAAACACATATTTTCGCCTAGAAATCGTCTGCCAGTGCCAGATTTAATTTAAATGGAAGCGTAGTGAGTATAGATGCATATTTCATCAACAAAATTTAATCAATCCAAAAATATACCCAAACTTAATGTTTCGATTTCTATGTCACAGTGACAAAAGAATTCGTTAAAAGGAATCGTTAAAATGAATCGTAAAATGAAATCGTTACAAGGAATCGTTAAAGAAATAGTTAAAAGGAATTGCTAAAAGAAATCGTTAAAAGGAATTGTTAAAAGAAATCTTTTAAAACCATTTGAAATTAGCGATATCAATATATTGTCTTCACTAAGATGACCGCCAACATTTCATCGATCGTTGATTGGCCGGTCACTCGCCAGTTCGTAATCATGTATCGCATTCTGGGCATCGACTTGCAAACGTACGAATGGTCAAACGATGCAACAGGAAACTCCGGCAACAAATTCAGAGGTCGTGAGGGTTCAAAACTAGCCGGCGCCCTACGCTGGCTCTATCGACTGTTGGCGGCGACCATCTTGGTGGTGATACTGACGATAAACGTTTTCTTCGCCGCCTTAAACATGCTCACCAAGCGCGAGCAACTGACCATGTCGAAGATCTGTCTGTGGATTTCCATGATCTGCATGCATGTCACCAGCACCTTTTGCTTTCTGCAAGTCTACACCAGACAGAAAGCTTATAGACAGGTGAATTAAAAAACAATGCTGTAGTTACATATCAAATATATTTTTAAAACAAATAATTGAATTGAATAAATTGTTGCTGCGAATCTTTTTAATGTGTTTTATTTTCCACAACTATTTGAACATGACACAATTCGATTGCACAATACGTACGCCTGCTTCCCAGAGTTTGACAATAAAATTCTGTGAATTTGGGGAAACGCAGAGCACAACTGTATTCATATTCAAATTTATTTTACCGACTTTAAACAACGTTTTTTACAATCAGCGATTGGTAAACACAGTAGTGACAAAACATGAGTTGTACATACGAGTAAATCTACCACGAATGTTTACAAACATGGACCTTAACACCATTCGTGAACCAGATCAATATACAGTTACAAAATATCATCGTGGAATGAAAATTCAAGCCCACCATAGTGTTAACCACTTCAGGAGATTTTCTACCTCTTTAAACGCTTGAACTTTTAATGTAGGGGCACATTTTCACTAATACCCCGGGATCGAATAAATTGGAGCCCGAGCCGGGAATCGAACCTGGGATCGCCGCACAACTACCGGTTGCTCTACCTCTGAGATACGACGAGCGGTATAATTCACCTAACTTAATTAATTGTCTTGTATATTACCGAATTGTAAAAAAATATATATATTCGGAAAATTGTTGATCGTTCCTTCTCCGTTTTTGCTCCCAGCTACTGGACGACTTGGATCGGGCAGCGGCGACCACCAAATCGGAATCAGCGGACAAACCGACCAGTCAACAGCTTGGCGGCAGTCAGTGGGCAGCCAGGATCCGTCTGGCACTGGTCTGCGCCCTCACTATCAACGTGGTCGGCTTCATCACCTATATGTGTCTGCTCTACGGCTTCTCCGGCGAGTACCGCAAGTCGAACAGCTTCTCTGAGTTCGTGGGTCTGACGTCAGAGGGAGATGGTGACGAGGAGGAGAGGAGGGCGTCGCGGGAGATGTACTTCTGGTTGCTGTCGGTCGGTCAGTTGCTCAGCGACTTCTACGGTATTCCGGCCACCGCCTTCGCTGACCTCTTCTATATCGCTACCTGTAATATGTTGTGGACCATGTTCAGCAGCATCGCGGATTGCCGAAACCGTGCGCCGGAAGTCGGCAGGGTGGAGAAAAAGGTGAGCATGTTTCTGTCTTCATCGTGTCTTTTGCATGATCATATTATACTAAGTAGTTTGATGATCCTAGATGACGATTTTTTACCTATAAGAAGTAAATAAATGACTAAATTAACAAAGGCAAGCTTTAGTTTATCTTTGCATAAATTATTTTATTAAAAAAATACTAATAAAATATTTCCGAAATAAAAATTTGAATATTAATCGAGCAAGGATATATTTAAATGTTATTTCACTTTTAATTTCGAACAAACATTTTTATTTTTATTTAGCGATAACATTGCTATTTCTCATTGTTATTGCGTTCCCTTTGTCTTGTAAATTAAAATCAATACTTACAATTAAAAAATCCTCATATTTCTTGGTCTTGGTCAGATGATCGATTCCGCCTATCCCTGGCTGGCGCCGCCCCACGGGCCTAAACCTCGTCGCGGCCCACCGATCCGTCTCATGCTCGACCAGCACAAGCGGCTGAGCGCCGTCGTGAGGTCAGTCAACCGGGTGCTGTCACCGGTCATCTTTACCTCCACCGCCACCCTCGTCGTTCAGATCCTGTTTCTCATGAAAGTCTTCACAGATGACATCAGTCACGTCACCAACGACATCTTCGGATTGACTTATTTCCTGGCGGTGGCATCTATCTCCTACGTCTGGAAAATCATCGCGGCCGCCCGTCTCAACGACATGGTGCGTATGATAATTGTATTTGCTATTAACCAGTTATTGTACCCCATTTTACGCCCACTTCAAAGTACTAGTCGAGGGAAAATGCATTGACCTCTTCAATTAAAAGTACATTGCCACATTCACAGTGCCTGAAGAGTTAAATTTCGCGGTGATTTCGCGATTTCCGCTTTACAAGGCTGTATAGTTGCGCTGGCATTCATGGTTTCTGAGTGGATTCATATATCAAACGATACAATTAATCAACCACTGAATCAACCATTGGTTCATAATTTACGATATCAATATCGATAATTTCCAGATTGTGTCATCGCTGAAGATAACGCCAAACCTAGACCAATTAGGACCATACGATGAAGATTTAAATGAAGTAAGTTTTATACAATTGACTACCGCCATCGAAATGTTTATAAATTGTGTGCGAAGCTTTAAATCTTGGGCACTCAACGTTAAATGATTTGCATTATTTTCATTTGTTTTTGTTAACGCGCCCAGGATCATAAACATTACACGCTGTATTTAACCGAACGAACGCTCAACCAGACTGCCATGACTTACGGCGGTCTCTCGCCAATCAAAAAGAGTTTTCTTTTCACGGTAAAAAGTAAACCTCGTTGTATCGATTTAAAAAGCAATGAATTAAGTAAAATATGGTAAATAACAATTTCTTAATTTCTATTTCAGATCGGCAGCGTCATGCTCACCTATTACTTGATAATTAAAGAGCTCTAGCGTTGTCAAAGTTGTCTTTAAACTGACAACCTTTACATGAAGTAAAAATATATTTGAAGAATCTAACTAAATTTAAGCAAATTACACTGCGAGAATAAGTTAATGATGAATAAATATGAATATGAAATTTGCCTTAATTATTTAATTCTAATAATACTCGTATACATGTACACATACTTTTTTATTATTATTCCGGATCACTGTAGTGAATAACACTACAGGAGGTTATTGTACCCCTCGCGTCGCTGCAGCGATATATGAGGGGCACATTCCAGTACCACAGAATCGAATAAACGAAAGCCTGCGCCGGGAATCGAACCCGGGACCACCCGCTTAGTAGTCCATGACCATAGCCACTGAACCACGGAGGCCGCACAAATTTTCTCATACTCTTAATTTTCTATATTTAAATGGTGATAGACTTTCATGTAATTTACGCAACAATTTATAGGATCTGTTTAAACAATTTTCGAGCTACGGTATAGGGGAACTATGCAAAAACAAATTCTTTATCAACAAATACTTGTACGCAGTTGTCGTAAAAAATATCTTACGTCAGATTGTGAGAAAAAATTACATTGGCAATATTTCATCGTGACGTTTGAAAATCATGAGAGCTTGTCAAACAGTTGATTCGCTTGCATTGTAATTAGCTAGAACAATAATTCAAAATTTTTAGTTTTCTGAAATTCTTTACTTTAACGTCAGCTGTCAAGAGACTTACGACAAGAGTAAGCAAGCATATTGATTTTCTTCAACATAGACACGCCCTTGAAAGAAACTACATTTTGTCGATGCTCGAGTATTTCAATTAGATTAATGCAGGTGTATCAACATGAACTTAAATTAAATTTAGTTTTAAGTTAAAAGATTAAAAAAATCAACATAAAAAATTAATAACCATTAACAATGAGTTAACGATCAAGCCAACCTAATATGTATGGTTATCGATTCGGTGATTAAACTCCACCACCTAATTCCACCATGATTACTAGTGAGCGCATTGCGGCAGCAAGCAAAGTAAAAACTCATTGTCTTGTTTCGATTATTATATTAATCGCCACCAAACACGAAAAAACTCAACCGACTGTTAATACGATTATAGACAAATATTTTTTTTTACCAATCATCAATTTCAATCACGATTGCTAAAAACTATACAAGAAATTTTCTTATCATCAAGATTAGTATCTCTAAAATCGACGAAGATGAATTTGAAAAATATTTCATCTCCTGACACTCATCACGCCTGGAGCACACAGAACAGTAGAGAGAAGAAATTTCGCACTTTAGTATCGCAGTCGAGTCCACCCTCGTCCACCACAGAATCAAATATCAATACTGCCGGTTTCACCACCATCGTGCGTATCTTCAGATGGTACGGGATCTACCTAGACGTGGACGACACTTCTGGTCCCAATGTACGTGCCGTGAATCCCTGCCGCGCCACCATCGTCATGGTCATCAGCATGGGCATGCTCATGATCTCGACCGGAATGTTGCTATTCCAGTTGACTAGACTCGGCCAGTACAACACAGTCATGATCTGCCGCACCATCATGGTGATCAGCTTCAATCTTGGATGTCCCTTCTGTTACATAGACTTCTTGGTGCGCGGCAAACGCTACAGAGCCCTCTTTCGGAAGATGGCCGACATGTTGATGGCGTTGGAGCCAGTAACACGTGATTCTAACACCAAGAAATTGAGGAACTGGATCAAGGTCGCTATAGCAGCGACGGTGAGCACTACCGTTATCTCCATCACTAGCATCATACATAGCATCGAATCTCAATCATTCGAATCGCCAGGCCTGGCACCAGGAAATGATAGAACACAGAACACCTTAGCGCAAGGTTTTGCCGTCATCTGGTGTGTAATCAACTCATTCTCCTTCTTGTACAGCATCTGCGGCATGATACTGTGCAAGGTAGTTGTGCTGCTCTTCGATTACCACCTGCCACCGGAAGTCATCATCGATCAGACCGGAAGTTTCATTGCACTCTCCGATCGAGGTGCAATGATGGCGCAACGTCAACTGCGTCACCAGATGTTGTGCGAACTGGTTCGGCAGTTGAACAAGCTCGTTGCACCCTATTTGCTGTCATCGGTGGCGGTGGAAGTCATCATGATCCTGATGTATCTGAAAGTTCAGGCGAGGGCAGCAAACAATGTGATGGAATTGATGGAGATTGTCGATTCCGGCTTGTTCACTGTTTTGGTGGTCGTTTTTTTTTCGTGCAAGGTCTTCATCTGCGCAGGACTTAACAATAAGGTACTAAAATCTAGTACTTACCTCATTATTACATTTTTTTTGCATAAATTCTAGAAATATTTTAGTTAGTAAGGCAAATATTTCTCGATATTGGAACAATATCAATTAATACGAGTAAATACATGTATATATTGTAACAGAATAATGTACATGTACATGTATATCTATTTCTTGTAAAGTGGTATTTTAAGATGCCTCAAAAGTCATGAAATGCCATGATCCTGATGCCATGATGCCTCAAAAGTTACAATTAAACTAGCGTCTTACTTTTGTTACCATTCATAACAAATATTATTTTGGCGCAACACTGTACGGCTAAAGTTCTTAGGAAGACAAATTTCATTGTGTTCCAGATTATGTCATCACTGGAAGTTACACCAAAACCTAAAACGTTACATGACCTGCGACAATTTTCAGGGGTAAGAAACAGGATTGGGTTTGAGAGAAATAATATGCAGATGCTCATACGTTGCGTTCATGAACTGACCTTGTCGCAGTGTTTTTAAAGTATTTGTCATCGCAATAAATGTTGAAATGATTTGTTGATTGATTATAGGAACACGTTAACTATCTGCTCTACGTTAACGAACTGAACACAAACAAGGTCTCAATTTCATATGGCGGATTTTTTCCAGTCAGCAACAACTTTATATTTACGGTCAGAAAGTTTACATGCACATTCAAGTAGGCAAATCTGTCCATATTGTGTCTAATAAAGTCATTGAATATTTTAGATGGCAGGTGCTCTTTTCACTTACGCCTTAATTCTCAAGGAGGTCAACTAGAAAAGGAACTACGGTACTCATGAAAAACAACCCATTTCAACGAAGAATAATCGATGACAATTATGAATAACTAAGCATTTAATGTAACTACACAGAAGTCGCGGTCAAGTGCTTTGTTGTTATTTTTTGCTGTCATGTAATTTAACTCATGCAAAATGTAATTGGATGTAAACTTTATATAAAATGTTTTCATGATTGGTTACTCTACAATTTGACTAGGTAAACATGATCAGTCAATAACACTTATCAGTTATAGTGCCAGCACACGTAAAAAGATAGGCAATGCAAATTTCTTAATAATGAGCTCATTTTCATTCAATTTAACAGCTGAGCTCATTTTCATTAAATATGAAAATACCGCCGAACTTTGCAAATAAGTGCCACATTCGATCAACCGCTTGAACGTGCATTCAAGAAATTATATTCGAAAAATTACAACAAAAAAATAGAATATAAAAGTTTCAAATAGAGAAGCCAACTGTGGTGATCAGTGTGTCTTACACAACTTAAAAACATCTCAAATCAATTATGTTCTTGCTGCGTCAAATCGGTGTTGACCTGTACAACCAAAAGGAAAGTCGTATTCACCATTGGCAGAGAAAGGCGATTATCGCAGGTTTAGTTTACATGGAACTTCTCAGGATAGCCATGGTTGGATACAAGATCAATGGTCAGTGGGCCCATAAAGTCAGCAGAGCGCACTTGTTTCGCCATCTTTGTTCTTCCGCAGGTATGCGCGAACGTTTCAATCGTGACTACTAAGCGGGTGGTCCCGGGTTCGATTCCCGGCAGAAGCAGTCGTTTCGACGAGCATTCGACGAGCTGCGGT
>JAUJYS010004098.1:0-12327 GCA_033995665.1 Melogona broelemanni | reverse complement strand
GCTGGGGGGGGGGGCTGTCTGCGTGACACGAAACGCGACTGAGACAAATTTGCTTTTCCTTGATCTATTGACATCATGCGTTGACAAGAAAAAAGAAGATGCGCCCAACGCTTTCGAGTCATTCAATTAAAAAAGAAACAAATGATTATATGAATGCTGTATTTTGAATTATTTGGCTTTTCTGTCACATGCATTGAATCAAATGTTTGTGTTAATATGAAAAATAATAAAATGTAACGAATTGTGTACATATGTCGCCAGTAAAAATGAAATCGAATGAACGAGAGCCGGCGCCGGAAATCGAACTCGGGACCAGTCGCACCCACCACAAGTCCTTTACCAAAAGTTGTAAATAGCTTGCAAAACTTGAAAATAGCTTGCAATATTTGAAAATACCTTACACAACCAGAAAATGGCTTGCAAAACTTGAAACTAAAAAATTCGAAATATGATCTTTTAAAAAATATTTCACCAATGCAATTTCATTCCCATTCTTCATTCTACATTCTTCTTGTAGGATAAATTTTGCTTTAAGACCACGAACGGGATATCAAAGAGAGGAGGTGGTGGGAAAAAAATGCCTTAGACGAAAACTTTCTATCTCCCAAGAGAGATACAGTATTTAATATACGTTTTCGTCATTTCTGTTCAGAATTTCGCGTGGCCTTTTTTTTTGTGGCGAGGATTAACTACGACGTAGGCTTAACGACTAGGCCTACTTCCATCTAGGCGGGTCGACGATTATGTATTGTTGTACATGTAGGCTGTATGTGCCTCTTTTTTTTTGTCTGCCCCCAGAATGCTTTGCGCGCCATCGCTAACGAAACTAGGAACGAGCGCACCTGTACTGATCAGCGCTGATAAGCGAAATGGAGAACCCGAAATGAATTTGACACAAGGACACTCTTGGCCCTGTCTCCGTATCCACCGAACCAGAAGTTGCAACTCGTTTTCGGTATTATTTATCTAGCAGCTAGGAGGGAGAGGGGTTCGAACTGAGGGGATTTTGGGGTTCGTAGGAGGGGGGGCGAACCTCAGAACCACCGGGCTCTTGAGTCTACAGAGCTCCAAAGAACACTCGACAACATACCGACAAAACAATCTGTTCGTTCCATCAGCACATTTTACGTTTTATCGAGATGGGGCACGGTTACTTTTAGACTCTGTGCCTCGGTATTAGGGTCTGGATAGACCAACAGCGGCACTCGATTGTTATACGCTCCCCGGCTCTTTCCAATGGATTTTTACTAGCAATTGCGAAACAATACAATTTGAATACAAATTGTGCTGGCGCTCTCTATAAACAACGTCTGGGATTCGATGAAATAATTGCTTTAAAAAATAGTGAAAGCCGGGGTTACGTTTCTTGACTGTTTTACACAACTATTTTTATTATTCCTTATCACTGAGCACTATTGAAGTTTTCTATACTATCGGCACGGTACTGATGATTAGTATAAAATTGTTAAAATGCGAAGACAACATTGCGTTTCTTCTTGGCGAACCGTGGCCCATGATTAAAATCGCTAACGTTCGACATGCCGAAAAAACATGTAAAATGTTCGCGTGGATTTTGGAACTATAGAATTCGGTCTCGCCCCCTCCTCCGAAAAGACTGTTACGCTTTAGCCAAAGAGCATGCGCGGTAACAGTGATACAGTTTTGCACAATGCTCACTTCAAGTGTATAGCGTAAAAGAGAGGGGTATTTCATATTGTTTGCAAACGTTGTTGCTCCTTATAATACTCTGAGCCTGCGCATAGAATATCAGCCTAGACGAAATGCTGGAATCACAAACGTTCCCCATGCATGCGTTCGCGAAAAAGTAATCGCCTAGAATGTCCTCAATACATGTATTTCAAATGTACATTAGAGTAGTGCTTCCCAAACTTTTTGGCTCGCGGAGCCCTTTTTAGAACAAATTTCTATGGCGGAGCCCCTAATAGCCACCAATTTTAAATGGCGGATCTCCTTGTAATACAAGTTAATGGCGATTTATAAAGATTATTAAGGTTATGTATGGCGTTTTATTATTTTGTTTTTTATTTTCCAGGAGTGACCGCGGAGTCCCTGGGAAATGGCCGCGAAGCCCTCAGGGCTCCGCGGAGCACAGTTTGGGAAACGAGGCATTAGAGGATTGCGTTTGACTTTCTTCCACAAGAATGCATTTCAGGGCATCTTGAGCAATCTTAAGCAAAGAGTGCTTCGACAAGGGTATGGAATATCATTCGGTGTATCCTTATGCATACGGAACTATTTCTATCACGCCGTAACCGTTAGATCAAATTTTGAGACTGTCCCCGTGGGCTCTGGAGGATTTACGTGAACGACTATTTTTCAAGCGAAGCAGTGCCAGCATGAATTAATTTAAGCGAGTTCAGTTTTTTGGCGTCCCTCGTAACGCAGCGGCTATTGGTTTTCGCTGTACGCCGACGACATCGACGCAACAAAAAGTGTTGACAACCATCGATAAACAATGCAATATTTAATGGCACCATTCGCCTAACGGTTAACTCGGCGTTACGCGTGGCGTAACTCTCGCACGTCGTTCGAGTTTAATGCGACCTTCCCCCGCTGTTGTTACTAACTTCGTTAGTGTTCTCTCGTTTTTGTTAAACAAACGTTGCCGTTACAGCCGTAGGCGTCCGACTAACCAATCGGAATTGGAATGGTGACTCTTTGTTCGCCGCGCTAACCAATCTCGCACATAAAGACGTCATCACAATCGCTGTTATAAAAATATTGCTCGCGAGTAATAGTTAGAATAGAGAATGGAAACCTGACACCATTAACTTTTTGCTATGCCAAAGCTGTTTCGGGAAATATTTTTCTGATTGCTGGTTCAAGGGGACTGTGGCGCCACCTAGTGTGGTAAATCATAGCGCCCATATTCTCTTTCGACAGTCGAATGCCTTTGACAGCTTCAACATGAACACGTGGTGACGTTGACAACATGTCTAACCTTTCATTTAACATACAATTTAGTTGTTCAAAGGCTTTATGTAACAACCACCGAACCTCTCAATGGATTTGTCCTTCAATGCAACTTGAGGAACTCATTTAGAATGCTATTCGAATTTCTGCGCACCGAAGGGACACGACAAAACGGTAACATCGGGATGATTACTTCTGGCGGAATCGCTTGAAACCATCAAGTACAGTTCATTTTCGTTCTATGCTTGTATGCTATTTTCTGTACGTCAATAACAGTCATTGACGTAATATGAAATTGATGCGACAATTACATGTGCAATTCAGCATACCGTATGGCAGTGTTTCCCAAACTTTTTGGCTCGCGGAACCCATTTTAGAACCAATTTCTCTGGCGGAGCCCCTATGAGGCTAAAAAAAATTATGGCGGAGCCCCATTTATTACAAATTAATCCACAGGCCCGCGGAGCCACTGAGGCTCAGATGGGATGAAACAATTTTTATCTGAGCATACATGCTGTGAATATTGAAACAATTTTGCCCTAAAGAAAATTACATCTCAATTCTCAAGTCAAACGTGACAGGATCTATTTATAACTAATAAACGAATAAAAAATAATATTCTGGTTTGAAAATGTCAACGTTCTTTTTCTAATAAGTACGAATAATTCGTTTCAACAAATTCATGAATGATATTTAACAACGTAAACCCCGCCCTCATTCTTTCTACCTGGTATAGCAAAAAAAAAAAAACGTATGAGGATATGTTAATTTATTGGACATGTTGATCTTACAGTTAAATGTTTGCTTACGATAAAGGTAGCCTTATTATTTATTTTCGCCACGATTTATGTAAAGCAGAAAGAAAGGTTGGTGAACGATGCCCACTTTAAAGGTAATTTACAGTTCCTTACAGTGCACAAGGTTGCGGCGCGTTTAGAAAATCGAGAAGTAACTGTACCAATTTTCGTTGTCGCGAAACTCACGTTATCAAGTGATTGAAATTATCAAAAATATTTATCCTTTTTAATTTGCAAAATATCGAGCCAATCCGATATATCCATTCAATCGACATCGCATGGCCCAATTAGCCACAAGTACTTCCTACGCATTTCACCAGCTTCCTCTTACGATAACACATTAGGCGAAGGTCATCAGATACGAAAAGCCGGGCAATTTTCTATAACTTGTTTTCGTGAGCAACGAAAAAAAAATGCATCGATAGATAATACTGTCCGATGGTGGACGTCAAAACAGTCGAATGTGGCGCGAATAGCACACAGTCTTTTTTATGGCAAACTATTTTATCCTCCTGAAACCACGAATCGAAATGGGCAGAATATATCCACTGCGCATTTGATGTAGATTTAAACGCTTAAATGCACAAAATTTTATTTCAGAGTTGGCGACGCTTGAAGGTCCGGAAATTCGGTGAACGCTTATGCCGTCAAAACTGACGCATGCGTCGGCGTACTGATTTTACGAATACCTGAGAGTCCGTGTGCATGCATGAGATGTGCGCGCGGGATCTCAGGAGATTACTCGGCAAAGCGCATAGTTTATCTGCATTTTAAGTTAATCTTGCCCTGACAGGATGACTTGGGATTTTATTGAAATGGTCTGAGATTGCGTGATTAATTTCTTTTGCGTGATCATTGATTTAATTTAAAAATCATTGGTCACGCTAAGAAACCTTTGCAAAACGCAACACCAGATTTGTTAAAGGTCAAACTTATCGATTAATCTTTAGTTAATTAGTCCATCCTTGAAGAATCATTAATAATTTTTTTAAATACGTATTAATTACATTATATGAAATACATTTTGTTACCCTTCTTACATGTAAATCTGCTCGAAATCTAAATCATGGCGCCAAATATTCAATAGACATGCATATATAATGATAGGCGACTGTTAAATCAGTTCCCTCGGTGAGATTACCCAATTATAGCAACGTCGTTTTTTTTTGTCGGTGCTTCAAAATCAGTAACTATGTTGTCGAAAAGTGACCGTGGACCATTATCTTCGTTACTTTTTTTTCGACGATTTTCTTACACGATATGTTGCCTTTAGGACAAAACTGTCATTTTTTTAAATTTTATTTTTTGACTTGGAAGCTTCAAGGCTCGTCATGAATGGCCTTGATGAGCCCCCCGTGTGTGTGTACGTGATATTAGGCCTAAGCCATTTTTCCCAACCGCAACAATTTTTCTCCACCATTTTTTTTTATTTTCCAAACCTCAGCGTCCAAGTCGTTTTTACTATATATCTATCTCTCTCTCTCTTTCTCGTCTAGAGACAGTGTAGATAATCGAACCGACCGACAGAAAAAAAAACTAAAACTCCGCCGACATTGATTCTCCATTGGCCTAGATATACCTGCAGGCCTATACAACACCACACACACTAAACTGAATCGTGGCTCCCGTTTTTCGGACAAAATAAATCGGCCATCATTTATTTCGAAATGCGAACCATCACCCGTGGGGTTCGTCAAAGTTGACTGGCTTTCCCCGAAAGTCGTCAACAATCGCACATTTTTGAAGCAATTAACCTATTTTTCTTTTTTTTTCTATTTTCTAAGAAAAAAAATTGCACGCCCGTTAAAAACGTCTTAATTGAAAAAAAAAGCCCACGTTCTCTCGTAATGTATCTGATTGGCCGCCATTTTAATAGATCATGTCTCGAGGAAAAAGTACCTCTGCCCCCGATATGGATGGAGTGGGTGGTGGTGGGTGGAAAAAAATGACAACGCACCCCGGCGTGTGACAGATCATGTGGCGAACCTCCGGCACCCCACGGTTAGACATCGGACACTCGCGTTTAATTGACAGGATCACAGTCACTAATTAAATAATGCTCGGGCAGGCACAATTTTCGCTAAACGGAGCCGCGTGCGCAGATTCGCCGATGGACACCACGTCAACCTATCCGGCCAGATGACAACAAGATGGCCGCGCGTTCAACCGTTTGGAAAAGTGATCCAAGGGGTCGTATTTCGGCACACTCAATTACGTTCAATTAGTCTCATGTTTCTATCCAGTTGACCTGCGCTGCGTGCCTACCGATAGTTAAATTGTTGATCAAGAGCATTATTTGCACAGCGGGTAGCCAATATTGAGGATCTCGAGATTGTCAATTAAGGGTGCCGCTACCGTTACGACATCCTCTAAAAGGCGCACCACCTGGGGAGAGACTGAAACTAATTTAATATCGTCTTTATTTTACAATTACGCCTGTGTTAGATTTCTCAACAGTAGCCCACGCATAAGGTTTTGAGTAGGACGGTAATAAAATAACTGGAATGCCTAGAATATATCCTTAAAATTATATTGACCAATTGTCAGAAGATTATTCTCAAGTTGAAAATTAATATTTGTCATTCCAATATTTATTATTGTCACATGGAACGTCATTCAAATATGGACAAAGAGGGGGGGGGGGAAAGGCAAATAAGAGATAGGCGTAAATAAAAATAAAATACATTTTGAGCCGTAATTGGCGATTGGCAATTTTGCTGCTAACGCCTGCGCCTCTAGTGAGTAACTGACGAAAACTGATGACGTCATATTTATTACTCACTTGGAACAATATCATCGATGATACAGGACTTCTTTCTGCGCGTTCTATGTTCTAATTTCGTGGATATAAAAGCGGAATGCGCTTGTTAGTTACACTTCTAATTATATTCGTTCGTACGCAGCTGCTTCAGACAAAAAAATATATTTTAATAATTTATGTCAACAAATTCGTTTTTTTATGAAAGACACTGTCTCGCTAATTGAAACGGTTCTATTTGCTTAACGGGGTGACTGTGCCAGCAGGCGTTTCCATATTCATAACGCCAGTCTGCCCCCTACCTCATTCATAATACTAGCGATATTATAATTGCAAAATAATTTTTCCCGTCAATGCTGGGCAACTATTTACATTTGCATTTAATTTGTGGAGTGTGCGAGTCGGTAGCCAAAAATCCGCCCATGTTTTTCTATGTGTGTTTGTGTGTATGCTAAAGCTAGAGAACTGGTACGGGAGGCTAATTCGATTATGCCAATTGGCTCAGAGTGTCGGAATTTAATTCCCAATGGTGTCCCCGCGGTGATCGCTATGGCGGAGCGCATACTAATATCAAAAATGAGCAAACACTGCGGATGGCTTAAAAAATTGTAATTGATTTCACGTTAATTTTGAACGCTCAACATTTTCTTTCGAGTATTATATTTATATGTGCTGCAGCGCAGGCATAAATCACGGAACATTTTAACGCCATTTTAATTTCAATAAAAAAAATGTAACTCTACAAATGAAAAATGAGCAGAAGCACACAGAGTTGATTATATGGTTAAGAAGCCAATAAAAATGTCATTGATGTTTGAGCATTTGAGCATTTTATTTTATTATGTTTAAAAAAATGGGATATTATCAACGCAATGTCAATTTTAATGATAAAAAATTAACGTTGTGGTGTTATTTTGTAATTTTTTATTTTTTCAAATGTAATATTATTATTATTATTTTTCATACCCTTTGGGTCGCTATGGCGATGTGTGAGGGGCAGAGAAGGTAAGGGAAGGGATATCGCTGCTGGTATAACCAGGCTGCCGAGGATCCACATCAAAAACCCTGGACTCCCTCATGGAAGCTCAGGGGTGACAACAGTACTCCAGGCTCGTCGAATAAACGAGAGCCTTCGCCGGGAATCGAAACCGTGACCGTCCGATCCGTAGGATGTTGCCATACCCACTCAGCCATCGGTACGTACATAAAAATAAAGTTTGCTACAGACCGTACTTTGTGTTCGCGATATTTTTTTTGCAAATAAATAAATAAATAAGTATCGTGTACCACAACTTCATATGTTATTAACTGCCGTAGGAATGCTTTGACTCGTCATGACCACCACGCCGCCAGATTTCACTTTTTTGTTCGGAAAAACTTGAAATTATTCGAAAAATAAAAAAATAAATATGTATTTCAAGACAAACGAGAGCTACTGCTTGTATATATATAGAAAACGGGCAGAGAGGTACAAACAGGTATTTGGTACATTTCGACTATGCGCGTTCCGAGAAAAAGCGATGAACAAGGTAATATTTTTTTTTCTTCTGTTGTATCGATAAATAACCTGTCTGCTTGAAGCGTCGTACATGTGCGATCGTGCCGAAGCAATTGCTTCTAGGGCTTGCAAAGTGAGAGCTGCTGCTAACCTTTGCCAAAATGCGTGAAAGCATGGCACATATTTCTGTCGGCGAAATCAGTCTCTCCTCCCCCTACCCCATATTCTGGTCCTCGTGCTGGGATGGTGGTGCGCCCAGCAAATCCTCCTAAGACTACTAGCACGATATATTTCAAATATACGAATAGAGATTTTCCCATTCAACCATGTCGTTTTTTTCATTGTCAGACTTTCTGCAGTATCACATTTTCATCTTCAGAAAATGATTTTCTTTAACATTTAAAAATGTCTACTGCGGTCAGTTTGGTGACGTATTATTTAGTTTCTTATGCATAATTTCCATGACGTATAGCACAGAACCGTCATCCACGTCTAAAGAGTTGAACAGGTCAGTACCAATGATCAAAGAATCACACTTAATTCGAGTGTAAAAGACAGGCCACACAGTGACTGATAAAAAGTCCAGACACTTTTAAAATTATGTCTTGGCTTGGCTAAACGCCAGAGATTAAGGAACTGTCATCTATTTCAGAATCGAAATTCAACATCCAATTCAATAGTCTCCCATTAAATTCATCTGGTATTTAAACAAAATAAAAGTACAATTTTTCAGAAAAACGAGAAATAACAGAAAAGGCGTCGGTTTGCCGATGTCACGACGTGCACCTTACGGTCACCAGACCACGCAAAATAAACAAAACCTAAGCGTGCGGCTTATCAATTGATCGGTGGTCTACGGAGTATTCATAGCTTGTGGCTAGCTGCCGTCGTCCTGCAGCAGCAACCTCGCAGACCAGCAATATAACTCACATTTTGGCGCTAAACCTTGATGGAAGTAGATAGGACATCGAAACGGCGAAAAAGATGCTATATTTATGAATCCCAAGGACGTTATAATAATAAAAAATGCGCTGTTATTAAGTAGGTCTCGCGCAGCAATTTGATAATAGGAGCGAGAGTTAAACGAAATAATCGCTTAGTTTTTCCTGTCCTGCAGGCTACATTTTCGGAGTAGGTGTCTGTGTAACCGTCCTATATAGACTACAATTTACCCTGTCGCATGCTTTTCTTTAATTCGTAGCCACGGCGCTGGCTCAGGGCTACCGAACACACGGTGCACTCTGAAGGAGGCTCTCTCAGATTTTTCCCACTGACCACATCTCGCCACCACTATCATTGTCTATATATCCTTCCCTCCCAAAAAGATTCACCGGTCTTCCGTCCTCCTTCAATTCAAAAACTTTCCTTTTTCTGTTCTTGCTTTTTTCTGTTTTTGCTTTTCTGTTTTTGCTTTTTCTGTTTTTGCTTTTTCTGTTCAGCGACCACCCTTTCTCACAAATCGCCCCATTTAATTAGCCCACTTTTATCCAACAGTATTTTTTTTTTCCCTTACGCCAGAAACCCAAATCTATATAAATGAAATGCTTGAAATGTTTCTTTCAGCTACGATAACAAGACCGTATTTTGTTGTACGTCGTCGTGCACGTATTGTTTTTCGCTAATGTCATAGGTTAAGAGCTTGTTCAAATACAAATTTGCATAGTGCCGTTCATTTCGTCACACAGCTACGACGACATCTGAGCTCATTGAAAGTGGGCAACCAAGAAGCGACTTTCGTTAATGCCTCTTTCTTGGCATATTTTCACGCGTTACTTATTTACGTTGCAGTTGAAACGTAAAAAATATAATAACGTCGAACAAGAGGTTTTATGTGAAAAAATTAGGGTCTCGATCTAAGTAATTTATTTAATGAAATTCACCCGTACAGTTTGCTCAACCTTAACTAAGTTTTTAACCCTTTACTCCACATTTGTTGCAGGCTAGTTTTTTATGCGAATACGGTAGATCTATTCATGCAGACTTGATTTTACGATTACACGCTTGGCTGTATTCGCAGAGGATCCATAAAAAGCCAACGATTGTTCTGTCACCTGAACTAGGTTCTATCTCCTTCCGATCGTCACTCTTTAACGCCGTCCAGACCTCGAACAAAAAAAAATCTACGACATTTCTAGGCCAATCAAAGGCAGATCGGTCCATTGGAGCAGTCAGCGTTTACAATTATGCAAAAGTCTCCATGACGCAACAACGCACCTCTAATCCACCTCTACTTCAACAGAGTTATGAAGCACGTGTGTGCAAGCAGCAAGGCCCCATCAGGTCCCGCAATCTGTTTTTGGTACGGGACGGGGCATCACTTAAAATAATAGGTCAATTAATGTCAGCGCCGTTGTGACAATTATTTTTCTTTATTTATGACATATGGAACTGTTACGTTGTGTATAGACTGGTCGGATATAAACAGCTAGATTCATCGATGTAGGTCCTATTGTGTGCGTGTGTTTGATTTGGCCCGGGATAGGAGGTCGGAGTCATTTGTTGATGCGCAGCCGCCTCTCCCCCATTGGCTGCTCCGTTCCCGTTGATGAAGATCGGTGTTGGTCGATTTCGGAACCATCTGGCCGTGACCGACTCTTATAATTGGGCCACATGGTGGATGAGGGGGTGCGCCAAAAACGGATGGACGGCGGCCATTTTGAATTGAAACGCGCAATTACCTACCGCTCTAATGGTGGGTATACCATTCGGACCCTGCCATCGAAACCCACGCCACCGCAGCAATAGCAAAAAAAAAAATGATGTGAACGAAATCTCTATTTTGAAGCTAGAAAAAGTTTAGACCTGTCCAGTTGGCTCACGCTCTGTCAAGGAATGAATGACCTTGCTATATAGATTGACGGACTTTTCTGGCAACCGTGAAGCGTGGTTACACGTAAGGTGCGACTTCTAGTGACACACCGCTATTTTAAATGCTGGTCTGATTTGCCTAAGAAAAGTGAGGGGGAGGCAGTAATTTTTTGGGGGGAGCGGTTTTCCATGCACGATATGGTAGTCTGGCCACTGAAGTGAGGGGTCGAACCCCCCTGACCCCCACGGCAAATCGAAAACTGGACACCCGAAACCTGCTAATGGGTTGGACAAAGTTCTAGTTCGCAAGCTTCAATTATTGTACTGCAAGCTATGACTTGTTACAATTCTTGCAAACTGATGAATACTGCCCGAGAATAATCTATTTGAAGATTAATTGATATTTGTGATATTCGAATTTGTTGTGTACAAAAATATTTACATATATATTTAATGATTCGAAAAATATTTTTCAAAAATGTTCTTACTGACCAGTACAGAAAAAAGCTTTTACCAAAATAAACTTCCAATAGAGACTCGCAAAAGCAAAGATATTCTTATTTAATTGGGCTGACGCAATTTGACTGGACCTATACCCATTTCCAACTCAATTTTCTTCTAATTACGCATTTAATCAAACCGCAGACCGAAACTATCTCGACGATATAGCTTAATAGCCCAGATCTAATGGCGCTATCCACCTCTTTAATTTCGGGCACGGCACATTAACTCTGCAGCGACAAAGTTGTATCCAATTGATCCAGTCTGATCCAGAAGTTCCAGTTCAAATACACTGCTCCCCCCGCAATGACGCAATAGGTTACGTGACGTTTAATCTGACGTGCCATTGGTGGATGTTCAATTGATGACGTCACCCCAAAATTCGATATTCAATAAATGGGCGAGCCTATTTACGGTGCAGCGCATGGCGGAGACGTGCTGGCTTTTCTTCCCTCCCCTCGTACCCGCGCTTCCGCCGCCAACATATTAGTAATTTATGCACATATGCAGATCCGCGGCTGCCAAGACATAAAAGTCGAACTGCCGAGTACCACGTGATAATCTCTGGAGGCCGCGCGCCGCAGCGCTCGCGCCAAAATTGCGCTCAGTTCCGCTCAGCACGTCATGGGATGCTCGCTATGGCCTAGCGCCACGTTCAAGCAACCACTGCGCGGCGCTCTCGCGATCTCTACACACATATATACGGTAGCATTGAGTAGGACCGGAACGGAAAAGTTCCATTTCTATGAACGGGTTATTTTTCTGAGGAAATTTGGAACGCATAGGTTTCTTTTCCTATGAAGGAACGCTTGGATACTGAAACGCTTGTTAATTTTGATTTGCGTAAAACCTTTAACTAATTAATATTTAAAAAAACCTCCTATCACTGTACGAACTCCTATCATTGTACGAACCGATGGCTCAGTGGGTATGGGGTCATGCTACGAAGCCAAAGGTCCCGGGTTCGATTCCCGGTGCAGGCTTTCGTTTATTCGTTAGCCTGGGGTACTGGCGTCACCCCTGAGCTTCCA
>JAUJYS010004097.1:0-12327 GCA_033995665.1 Melogona broelemanni | reverse complement strand
ACCCGGGACCGTAGGCTCATGAGCCATCGGTTAGTACGCTTCCCAGCAGCGGGATTACAGGAACGCGCCACCGCTCCTGAATTAGGTATTTTTCGAGACCGGTTTTGGACAGATCTAAGTGATAAAAATGTAAGGGTCGATTGAAGGGCATGCAAATCTTGGCATTTTTGAAATTATGATGTTTCCACAAAACGTATTTACCACGATGCATCAAGGGTGGAATTGATCACGATATCATCGAGATCTCGTTCATATACATCGTTCCAGTTCGGCGATTCATATTGATGTGTATTTCGTATTTATTTTGTGTCCGTACTCATAAACTTTCGAGCATCATTCCGGTCACGCTGATGTCCGACCCCAGACACTTCAGGCGCCGTTACCATTTTCACGCAACACGTAAGAACGTGTCGTAGACCCACGTGAGAAAGAACTTTCGTGAAGCATACGCACACCACCGCCCACAAAAAAAATGAGTGACGAGACGCCCGACAACGACGACAACAACAACAGCAACAATGGGATGATAAATGACAGGATAATGACGTCATTTTTTCGTCACCCGACGCAACACCAAAGGAGGTGGCGATGAGCAACCGAGAGAGCAATAGAGAAAGAGAGAGATAGGAGGAACCCACGCGAGAATTTTGCTCGCACGAAATAAACAAGCGCCCGGGCGTAATCGCTCGCAGATGTCGCCTTTCGTTCGAGCGTGACGGAAGTTTGATACGAAAATGAGACAAAAGAGAAAATAATAATAATATCGTGAGTTTTGTGTCTTTCGCGGGCGAGAGAAACTTATCGCGGTATCTATCTGCCGGGCGCGCACGCGATAGAGGCGATCGACGCCACTGCAGAGCTGGGAACAGGAAAGAGGAGCAAACTGGAGTCCGCAGATCAGCCTGTGGTGGCTTCCATTCCTATGTGAACCATAGATCCTATTAACCGAATCACTAAAAACGCAAGCTGACAACCGAAAAGTAACTTTGGCAACATTTTTACAGTAGTTTTTTTTAAATTCCCAAATAAATGTACAAACGTATTTTTAAAATGCGTGTAACATTTATTTATTTTAATTCACCGTAGCGCCTAGTGCACTACAGGAATACTGCACCCTCGTGTCTCTGTGGAGATATGTGAGGGACAGGGAAGGGAAGGGTTGGGGATTGGCAGCTGGAATAGCCAGACTGCAGGATCCACCCCTAAGCTCTGGCCACTCCCTAATGGAAGCTCAAGGGTGATGACAGTACCCCAGATTAGCGAATAAACGAAAGCCTGCGCCGGGAATCGAACCCAGGACCGTTGGCTTCGAAGCATTTGTCCCCATACCCACTGAGCCATCGGTTAAACATGATTTTGTTTAAGAAAAAATTATATCTGATAGTTTAATTACCACAATGAATTGTTATTCGGTTTTGAGACATTATTAAATGATAAGAAAAATTTCCAATTTCATTGTGACATGACCAAGACATGGTGCGGTCGTCGTAGCTCAGTGGTAGAGTATTCGCCTGTTGTGCGGCGAGAGAATGACCCTAAACAATATCGCCTAATTGTACTTGAGCAATATTTTTTTAAGTCAATTATTGCAAGTCTTTGCTCCGGATAACTGAACGAAAACGACTACTGCGCATATCTGCAGAAGAGCGGGGTCTTCGGAGGATACCGAGAGTCACCGACCACGACGTCGGATGGCCACGAGAAAAGTGAACACGGTGCATGACGATCATAATCGGTCTTTTATGCGTCGTCAATGTCGGCTGTCGTCATCAACAGCCGTTGATCGTGCGGTGGTGGTGATCCGTCCGCTCGTTCGTTCGTTCGTTCGTCCACGCGGCGCTCACTCACTATACACGGTGATGGATGGACATGAAGTTGTTTTTGGAGACGCAGGTGTTTCCGCGCTCCTCCCTATCACTCGTCAGCTGCGTGGACGTTGCGGCCGTCGCACGCCCGCGTACGACGAGCTAGGCCTACCGAAAACGACGACATCGCTTGTACAGGGTACCCCCAATCCTTCCTGCCTTTTTGTTAAAATAATTCAAGTCATCCATTCATCTAAAATTATAGACGTACTATCTCGTCGACATCCTAAACGGTATTTTTTTGGCCGCCCCTCACGAATTCGGTTTCGACATGGCTAAAGGCGGTATTTCACTTGGCGAATAATCACGGCGAATGAAGCTGAAGCGCGCAAATTACAACAAGAGTACAACAACTAGGCGGCACTGCACGTGTGTTGCGAATGCATTCGCAGCTAAGTCGCCGACTTCTGGCGAATATAATTGAATCTGTTCATTTCTATTCGCCACGAATGCATTCGCAACTCACGTGCAGTGCCGCTTAGTTGCTGTACTCTTGCTGCAATTTACGCGCTTCAGCTGCATTCGCCGCGATTATTCGCCAAATGAAATACCGCCTCAAGAGGCGGCTGATCTCCCCCTTCCAATTGGAAGAGGTGATAACCTGTATTTCTTACAGAAACACAAAATAAAAGACGTAGTGAATATCAAGTTGAAACGCCGAACAGGAACGATATAGACCTCGTATTTTATTGTGTGACAGCGCTCACAAACTCTCAAATAAGGAAATATGAAGAGGTAAAAATCATATTACTGTGGAAACTAATATATCAGTCTAACTCAGTAACCCTAAAACCAACATAAAATAAATAATTTATCCTTACGTTAAACATTAAAAAGAACAAAAAATTAAAATAACATACACTTCCATTACGCCCTACATCACAATATAAAGCGAATAAAGCATATTCTATAAATTTTTGGTTCGACGTTTTAGTTCGATATGTTGGGCGATATTATACAATATACATGGGTGGGTATTCCGATTACTGGATATATTTATATGTATGTTAATGGTGGAATGGGAACGATCCTCATCTATCAATATATCCTCGGTGCAAATTATCTCTGAGTGGGGAAAAATGCAGGAAAGTCCATTACTGGCATTTGAGAAAATGAAGGCAAGGCACGATCGTAACGAAATAACCTAACCGCAAGCAAATAGTTTTTTGGAAATTCCACTTATATTGTTATTCCACGCTACTGACCGCACCAATTAAGTGATTTATTTCGAACAGCTCATTTCGGATATTGCGTGGCCACTACGATGGATGATGGATCACGTATCAAAACTCGAATTAATGTAACACGACTGCGGGATTGACAGGAGTTCAAATCCCAGCACGAATCAATTTTTTTTGGTGCTTTTTCTTTTCCGTTTCCGGAATGTTGCCAAATTGAACAAACCGCAAATCAAGAGCTACTACAGTTGTGATTCGAGTCTGGATAAAAACGGCACCCATAGCGGGCAAGGAACCGTTAATCAAAACCGCATATATAAAAATAAAAATAAAATAAAAAGCGAGGGTGCCTGTGTCGGTTACACATGTACCATCGCATGCACAGGCGCAGCATGAACAATTAATTATCGTTGAAATCCAACGTTGAAAGTGGAAAAGTTATCGATATGCGCAAGTCATGATATGTACATGTAAATTAAGAAATGAGCCAATGGCATGGTATTAAATGCCATAGTGGAGTGTGTAAGATGGCCGACTTCCGTTAGTGGTGACGTTGACTTCCGTAAATTCAAGATGGCGGACGTTTTTTGGTTTTGATACCCAGCTTATAGGCGTAGTTCATGCCAATAATAATTTACCCAATATCAAGACGAACGTACCGAGAGTCAGTCGCATAGGCGAATGCGCATTTCAACATCATTACCCCTTATTTGTCGAACGGGTGCAATCACACAATACACCTTCGTTATGCAGGGAAGTTATGGCAATTTAGCGAAGGTCGCCTTTCGTTATTAATGCGGTTGGTTGCAGCATCGGTTTCATTGACATAAGCTTATAGAAATTTATGGAAGCAAGTAGAATATACTCAATAAAAAATAGCTAAAACATTTGATATAAAAGTGCCAATAGAATATACTCAATAGAAAAATAGCTAAAACATTTGATATAAAAGTGTCAACGGACATGTTTATAATTGAAAAATACCTCAGAGGTCTCCTATTTTAAAAATTCGTTTTAAATAGCAATTCCTGGTAAAATTTACCGAGTTAGAACAAGTTAAAATACTGATCATACAAATACTCAATTTTTCGCATTACATTCGGCTGAACGTAACTCTGCTAAACGGATAGAACGAGCCGCCAAAGCTAACTGGAGATAAACGTTCGCCCTTTCTCCATGCGATTACTAAATGCGCCTTACATGCTACTGGGGAAAATTTTAATCTGTCGCGTGCCATACTTTTACCATAGACAGACATATTAATAATATGGTTTGGCGTAAAAACATGATCCAATTTTAGAAACGAAACGCAACAATAATATCGGCCTACATAAACCGCACGGAGCTGTTGAAACGGGTCCACGAGCTGATGTATGGATAAAAACTCTCGTAGAACATCGCCATTACAACTATTTTAGTTGTATGATTGATAATTGAACAAGTTTTGAACAACAAATGGTTCAGTTTAAAGTCGAATCCTATTAAATAATATGGCGCATGCTTTGCAGCTAAACCACATTCAATTATCTAACCTACTTTTTATGCCAACGCCCTTATTTCAGGCACCGAATTACCGACAAACGCAATTTGAAATTGCAAACTGCCAAAACCAAAAATAAATAATAGTGCGAATCACCTAGACCAGACCAAATTAAATTTGAAAACTAAATATAAAAATTGCGAGACCAAGTGCAAAAGGATCTAACAGCTACGGGAAACAAATGAGTTTAACATCCGTGAAACGTAGGACACTACATGTAAGTACTCTATCTCACCTAGCATGACCAAATCTAAATGTTGGTTATCAATACACTTGATGTCCGGTAAATTACAACGCAATGATATTTATCACTTTGGTAATTTTTTTCAAAAGACCATTTGATCCATTTAACCAGACGTACCCCAATTTGGAAATAATTCCCATTGTTCCGATAAACACGCCTAGATCGGATCGAGGGTCAGGTCGACGGGTCAAGCAGACAGAGCGAGAAGGAGAGCGACCCACCGGGTCAGGCGCAAATAAAAGAACGGCGACACCAGTTGAAACAGAAATCCCTGATCCTGTCAAAAAGAGCCGCTCACGAACGTGCATCGTCGCGACACGCACGCCATCTCGCGAGGGACGCACTCGGTAACATTCCAACGGAAACACGCGATACACGGGTTCCAACGACGGACTCTGGATTCGATAGAACGACTGCCGTGTTTCCTGGATGTAGCGGTCAGCATTCGGTTTCCGCAGAGAGCACTGCGCTCTTGGCCACCAGTACATCTACTCCCCCACTATCACCCGGCCCTCTGTGCGTGCCTGTCAAAACTTTCGTGCGGCGCGTTGCGAAACTTATTTCCATTTTAAGTGCTCTCGTGCGTTCCGGCACTACTCGAAATTCAAACAGAAATTGGCAAACAGTTGTTGCTGAGGCGCACATGCACTTTCTGGTATATGTGTGTGTGTTCTAGGATAGCAGTAGGAGGATTTCTATTTTTTTTTTCTTTTATCTTTTTTTTTTCTTGAAAAGAAGAAGAAACCCGCTTTCCTGTCGACAAACGATACACGCGAGCTTGTAGCGAATCCCATCCTCGCGAATCCGAACGTATCTCGGTAATTATTTTCGATTTTTGGTCGGGCGAAAATCGGGCCACCATCACGCTGTCTTCCGAAAAAGGAAAAAAATCGATTCTCGTATCGACCCTCTCTCGCTCTCCTTGTCCCGTTCCCTCCCCACCCCTCCTCGACAAAAGAAAATCGGGAAAATAATTGCGGGTGATCAATGATTTTGCTCGAGTTACGTTCCTGGTGACCGAAATCCGCGCCGTTTCGAAAATAACGGAACTGAGCGGAGATAATGTCGATTTAATTGTGAATGAAAACGTAGTTTCAAAGAAGTGGAAGGGTCGATTATATGTGTTGTGGGCGTTTTGCCGCAGAATACAAATTGATAACCTGCGCAGTCGCCGTAATCCAGGTGATACTACAGATTATTGATTATAAATAATAATAATAACTTTTTCAAAATCATTTTACCCCGGTAAAAATGATAACTTTTATTGACAAACAGGGCACCATTAAAAAAATGTATGACTATTTTGACTGTGTACTCCTCTAAAAACTATTTAGGTTTTTGAAAACATTGTACCCCTCTAAAAATTGAGAAGTAATTTGACAATCATTGTACCCCACTTAATAAATAATACTAAATTTTCTAGTCATTTAAAAAAATGAAAATTCTTTGACAATCATTCCACGCCACTGAACACTTAAGCATTTGTGGAGGAGTACTTTTTGCGAGTACCCCGGGATCGAATATACGAGAGCCGAACCTGAAATCGAACCAAGGATTGTCGAACCACAGACGGTTCTCTACAAACTGAGCCACAACGACCGCGCAAACAGATCACGGCCATCACACACATACCTGGTACACAGTGCGTTACAGAACGTTGTTGTTTTCAGAATGCCCAAGTATCGTTTAAATCAGCGGTAGAATCACCATTATTTTTATTTTTGAAAGTTTTCCGCACAGAAAAATGACGACTCTGTTATCAATAGGATCAAAAGTTGTTCAACTACGGTTCAAGTGTCGTGGGTGAGGTTCTCTATAACGAACAGCCCGGATGCAGAAGGCACGCATGCGAGGGTACCGACAAAACCATCTCGTACTTGGGGAGAGAACGCACGCGCGCGCGCACCATTCGAAATCTGCATCGAAGCGAATGCTAATTTCGACCCCAGCGCCAGGGCTCTCTCAGGATTTTCCTAACTCGAATTGGCATCCGCGGGGCTGAGCCTGAATGCGCCGGGGTTCGGCCATTGTTTGTTTCAAGTGGTTCCCGTGTCTATCTCCGCCGAGACTCGTAGTGTGTACTGCTCAAGACGGGCCAATTAGGATATCCGAATCGACCAAGTGTGCAGTAGTGCCCGCCTATGATCTCCATATTAACCCTAATGTGCAGGTGACGTCATCTTTGCAAGAGATGCCGCTCAGCGCTACGTGTAGAGGTGACGCTCTCTAGCTTCCGGTTTTCTCTTTGCTTAGTTTTGCTCTTGAACATATGCAATAACTATCCAACTTTAGTGCTGCATTTTGGGCGAATTGGTAGTGTTGGGTTCGTTCCTTTTGGAAAGGAACCCGTTCCAGTTCCCGTTCCTTCTTTCGAAAAATGGAACCCGTTCCAATCCTGCAAAAATTAAAAGGAACCTGGCCGTTCTTCGTTTCTTTTCAAAAAGAACTAGGAACTTTTCCGTTCCTTTCCCTTTCCTTCGATTAAAAAATATTAAAAAAAAAAAAGAATGCGAGTGGTTGCAAATAATGTTCACAAAAAAATTGTGATTACGTTCATGATGACACAAAATGGGTATATGCCGATTTGCGGGCACAGATCAAAATATTTGGCAATTTTAGTTTGATGTTGTAAAATTATTCCGCTGACGACACATTTTGAAAATTGTATTCGTATAAAACAGAAAGCTAAGGCAAAAGGAACCTCCCTCCGTTCTAGCTCCTCAAAAAAAAAAAGGAACTTAAACGTTCCTTCCTAGGAAAAGGAACCTAGGCGTTCATAAGTTCGCCAGAAAATGGAATCAGTTCCTAAGAACGGAACTTTTAGATTATGTTCCTTCCCAACACTGCGAATGGGAAATATGTTCCGGTAAAGAACCAGAAAAGTATGTTTTCGGGGAAATCTTAATTTTCCCCTTAAATTTACTTTCTATATTAAAATAATAAATTTCCGAGGTAATGCAATGAAACATTGATTATACCCGCCCATGTAATACGAAAGCCTCTCATAATTAATAGATAGGTCTACCGAGGCGGCGATAAATCAGATAAATATGCTGAAAAATTAACAATGGGCTTCTTCCGGTGGTTAAACCTCATCACAAAGAGCGTATAATCCGGCGTTGGCTGACGCTTCGCTGGTTCAAACGCGACGGGCGACATTAGCGTCATTGTTGTTCTCTATTAAAACCCCATGGCGTCCGCGCGGGACGGGCTAGAATTGAGATGTGGTCGCGATTTAGCGTAGCAACAGAGTGAAAAGCTGAGGGTTGGTCGAACATGTCGTCTGGCATCATTGTTGATGGCCATTATGACTTGATTTTAATTTGGCACAGCTGGGCTTATATTCGTATATGTTGGGGGAGAGTTGGGTACTTAAACGAGAAGTGTCGAGCATTTTTTTATTTGTGTCTATGCTTGCCGATGTGAGATAAAGATCGCTCACAAAAACTTAGGGCAAATTTTGTTGACGAAAAAGTGACAACGATTTGCTTTTGGTTTTTTTTTTGCGGGATAATGCGTAACACTATTTTGTGGAAGAACTGGTTGTAGTGTGTCTAAAAATTGTGTAAGCCAAATGAAAAGGTGAAAAAGCACGCCGAGTCGTGTCTTAGGTTAATTAGAAATGACTGAGTTTAGTTTGCGAGTTGTTCGACTGGAGACACTTACGTCGTTACATCGTTCATAAAAATTTGAAACAGCGAAAATATTTTTTTTCAAATAATATCAATTTTGATCGTAACTTACTGAAATTTTCACGAACAATGACGGTGGGTAAGTGTCTAGTCGAACAACTCGCAAACTCAAATCAGTAATTTCTAGTTAATTGTAAGCCATGTACAGCAACATGGCGCCCTCTAGGGATAAAAATTCTCCCCCACCTAGTTCAATATTTCTTAGAGTGGGGTGTAAAAAAAATGGCACACATCGAATTCCATAATTGGATTATAATTATGCTCTCCATGTTCGTGCAATGAAAGGGTATAGGGGAGAAAGAACTTAATTTACGATACGCCCTAAACGGCAGTCTGTGACGTCACCTTCTGTTTATGCACAAAAATAGGGACCACAAGCATGCTGCCTAATAAATATTATCTACGGCTGTGTGCGCATTAATAATTTAGTTTCGTGCATAGTTCTAGATCACGTTCCCACACCGCGTGCGCAGTTGCGAAACAGAAAACCAACTTCGTTCCCAAATTAATCAAGAAGCATCGTGCATAATTTCTCAAGAAATATTTGAAGCAAAATATACGTGTATCTGCGGATATTAAAAACTCCAGGCTAAGTAGTGGTAGTGTAAGTAATTATTCTAAATCAGTATTGAAGACGAACAAAATATGACTCGTCGTAGCACAGTCGGTAGAGATAGATGCGAATGATGTCTTTGAGTTTATTCATTTTTTTCAATTATGAAACCACGATCTTGCTTTCGTTATTTGACCCCGAATAAAGCGGCGGTTGCTTCAGTCACGGCACAACAAACCACAAATGATCTCAATGTAGTCCGCACGTTTTGTTCGGACTATTAATTTTTCGGACAAATGCATTTTTACAAGGCTTTTCGGTCGCGCGCATACAATTTAAAAGTTCGTGTGTGTGCGTTTGTGTGGATACGTCGGAACTCCGCACCCGTACAAACTTTATGCATCGACCGACTACCACCACTACTTATTTAAACTAAATGGAAAAACGCTATATGAAAGAGGGGTGTCTATTTAGTTGAACGTCAATGGGGGGAGCCGATTTATTTACCCCTATTGTTGCCCAACGACAAAACGTATCGATTTAAATTGTGCGCGCATAAATACTGCCAAAATTATATTATAGTGTATGGACACATGAATATTAATAGAGTGTGGATGAAGGGAGGAGGGGGGTTGGTTATTGGACGGCGCACTCAAGTATAAAGAAAAATTGTTTGAAACGAATACGGGCAAAATATCACGACTATATAGTTAATTGCTCAAACTTTTGATCCCTCCTTAATTCCGTTTGTCTTATTGGTATTCGATAAACTGCACTCTGGATATGCCATGGATTTTCGAGAAACGCCTGGCAACACTGTGTACACGCTTGCTATAAAGACAAACGTAATTAATTATTTGAATGTGTCGTTATTCATTAGAAAAATCATTGAGAAATATACTCACTCTTGAATATTAATATCGCTAAATTTGCTGCTGGAGTTGCAATTAATGAACGTAATTAATTATTTGAATGTGTAGTTATTCATTAGAAAAATCATTGCGAAATTTACTCAATATCGCTAAATTTGCTGCTATTAATGAACAAAGAAACCCAAAAGAAAGTACCCCAAATAAAATTAGCCACTCTTTGAACGCAAATGTGGTTCACAGTAGAACAGAAAATGAGATGTGATATTTTTAAATAAGCCATACCACCATTTGCCATACCCCAATTACCATAAAGGATATAATTTGCAAACATTCACAAGTTCTGATACATACTTAAATATGTACATTAAATCGTATTATGTACATGTCAAATTCAAAAGTCCAACAAATTTGTGCCAAGCCAACCCTTAGAAAATCCCCTCAAAACACAAAGTGGATTTTTTATAATCACGAGAATAGGCACCCGGCCGATTCAGTGATTCTCCAAAACTGAGACCCTACGGGCTTCATGAGAAAAGAGGCCACACCCAATTATCTCGACATTAAAATATGGGCTTTGTACTCTTACTATTGAGTTACTGTCCAGTGTGACCAGCGCTGACACCGAACTCCTTCATCGTCAAGGTATGGCTTGGCGTAATTTGGGTGACCAGTAACAAAAATGATAATAATGAGTTACTGTCCAGTGTGACCAGAGCAGACGCAAAACTCCTACATCGTCAAGGGAAAGCCTCGCGTTTTTTTTTTTTTTTTTTGGGTGGCCGGTCACAAAAAATGATAACCTAGATGCGATGATGATTCATCGTCAACAATTTCAGAGACCGGATGTGCGGAGTTTGTAGCTGGAAAAGGGAGAAAGTTTGCCAGAGGGGTGAAATAAGTATTAGAGGTGAACGTACGTTATAGTAATTCATTTTTAATTCGATCAATTATTCGCGAATTACGCGCACGCACGAAATCTATACTCTGCATTAAAACTATAAATTTAATAATACACGTACGTAAACCCCCCCCCCCCCCACTGCACACGACAAAAAGTCCTTTCGCTACTGAAAAGGTACATGGCGTGAATATTTTCAAAATCAATTGCGTGATTCGTGTAAATAGGGGATTGGTTGCCGTGTCGGGCCACATTAGTCGAACTAATTCGCTTGACCAAAACTTTAATTTGATGAGGGGGATAACTTTCTCGGTGGAACGTTAAGGCGGAACTCACGAGAAGGTTATAGTATCGGTGGTGGTGGTTAAGGGCGTCGTTGAAAAATTGGGCAACAGTCGGCATTTTTGATTGCTTAACCCAGAGAAATGAATTATCCGAATGAATCTGGCAGCACTGGAATTACGAATTATTGCAAATACTTATACACATGAAGAAATATAAAAAATATCACTAAGGGCATTGTTACCACCATAAGTATGTCTCGAGATGTAAGAAAAATGAGTTATCGACAAACTGCATCTGCACTGTTTTTTTTATTTAAATGCTTTTGTTGCGTCGCGTCAACTTAAATATAACAGCAAAATAGTGATTCACAGGAAGCATTGGATGATCGCGACTTTTCCTTCAACGCACGTTTAACATAATGTGTTTTTCTACCATAATTTGCTAATTATTTACTATTATTCGAATGGTGTAAATCCGCCTAAGATCTCGGAAGGAAACAAGCACTCTGGTTTATCATTTCATGTCTCATTTGAACGAAGAACGGGGACGAAATCTCTTTTTAACTGTTCACGCGAGTTTTAAGGGTCTCGTCGACGCCGCCTTTGCCCATTCCCCCTCTCTTTCTCTCTCTCTCGCTACACGGATACTTAATTATTCTCCGCATTCATTTAGTCCTCATTGTAAGTTGAACCATTACTGTGATTAAAAGTGCAGCGCTAACAAAAGCAAACAACACTCCTCCATTTACTTCAGCCGAGGTTGAGGCGGATCAGGCTACGTTTCCGTTGTTTATCTCGCGGGGTTCATTCACTATATGTGACGTTGGCATGGCGAAATTTAATATACAAACTCCCGGGCAGGTTTTTGGGACACACGTTTTTGTATCGACCCTATTAACGGATATTTTAGGAGTACTTATAATTACTTGCGCGCTTTCGATATAGACAGCTAGGCGCCCGACGCGCCTACTTCACTGTTGGTTGTTTGAGTTGGAGCCACTGTGCGTCATACAACATGTTCAGATTGGTTCCAATTATCTTTGCTTTTCAGTTTTCAAGATGGCCGTTTTGGGCTTGCAGCTCTTGCTGCATGCGTGCGATCACAATGTCTTCATATAATTGAAAGTAAAAGAGTATGGAAATTTCGATTATTAACATGAAGTTTATAATTGTTGTTGTTGTATAGTCCTTCGTGTCGTCT
>JAUJYS010004096.1:0-12327 GCA_033995665.1 Melogona broelemanni | reverse complement strand
TAAAAATTCCATAGTATAGCTCATGATTTTTTCCAAAAATTTCGATTTTTTTAAAACGTGAGTTAGGGATCAATTCGCATAGATATCGACATTTAGACAATAAATATATAATCATCACCTCCTTATTGATCAGAAAAAACAATAAAAACTGCATTTTTCATACCCTCAAAAAATTCACGAATTTTGTTAAAAATTCCATAGTATTGCTCATGATTTTTTCAAAAAATTTCGATTTTTTAACTACGTGAGTTAGGGGTCAATTAGTATAGATATCGACTTTTAGACCATAAATATGCAATGAGCACGTCCTGATTAGCCTGGAAAAACAATAAAAACTACACTTTTCATGCACTTTTCAAACTACACTTTTCATGCCCTCGAAAATATGACGAATTTTGTTTAAAATTTTTTTTTTCCAAAAATTTCGATTTTTTTAAAACGTGAGTTAGGGGTCAATTTGTACAGTTTTAACCAGCAACTACCCACTAACAAAATTTTTATTCAACCACCTACATTAATGTATTCAAATATGAATTGATAACTAACAAATATCAATACAGACTAACGAAATATAATATAATATAAAATAAATAATTAATTAAACAAAATACTATTTTATTTTGCACACCATCGTGACACCTCCATGCCTCCACAGGTCAACCATCTATCACCTCTTCTCAACGCCTCCCTAGGCCAACTGTGCACTAACATGAGATCTTTTAATACGACTACCCTGGGGTTCGAAACCAGAACATCACAGTTCTAATCAATTGAAAACTCGAAACCACCAGTGCTTTTAAACATAGACCCACCAGTCTTGCACAAGAAATATGTGGAATAAATTAGTATTTAAGCTGTATCTCTCTCGTAAACAAATAATGAATTCAGCATATTGATCTAAAGTGAATGTACTTGCGTATTACGCATAAATGCCAAACAGTGTTTATTTTGTTTCGTGGTCAAGCGCTAGATTGAGGGGTACAGAATCTCCTGTAGCGATACTGTGTATTTACTCTAGTGATCAGGAATAATAATACTAATAAAAAAAATAATTTTGACGAAAAGATTATAGAAATGTTGAGTTGTGAAATTGAATACAATAGCATAGCCACCCGTGTCTCAGTATGTCAGTCATACCGAGCACATGTTGAAATTGGCCTTATTTCATCATGCTTCAAACCTAAATCTGTCAGAACATACCGAAACGGGACAGGGGCAAAATACTTGGAAACATGTTACGGATAATTCAAGACGAGACCGTTTTCGAGACTGTTTTCGTAAAATCTTGCCTAATGCGTATTCAATGGGTTGCCTTGCATCGTAACGTCACATCACCGATAACATGTATGGAGGGACAAGCGCAGTTCTTATAACAAACACATACGCCCCTGTGGCGCGCAATGCAATATCACTTTGCATTTTGCACAACCGACCTGTTATGGCGCTGTCATGCATAATTCATATTGGGAAGGTCGCGCTGAACGAGCGATACTGCGGGGCTTTTTACTAGAAATGCATATACGAGGCACGCGGACAGTCGGAGACCCACATTTAAAAGTCAATGACCTGGAACTAGCAAATCTATCTTTTGTGATCCTCAAAGTACTGGTCATAACTACTTGTACATTTATAAAGCGAACGTTGCGTTACGTAAGTAATTTATTAATTTGTCAATGCAGCGATAAGCGCCAAGTGACTTCAGAAATTCTAAATATACACAGTGTATTACACAACCGGTATATACTTAAATATTTTTGCCTTTGCTCATTTTAAAACTCGCGCTCAGTACGGTTATTAATGACCCATCTACTAAACTAATTCCAAAATTGAACCACAAATTGAATTACTTAATAATACAACAAACAGCCATTATTATAATTAGCAAAATATTGTTTTATTATTTTATTATTGCACGCAAGACAACATATAAAAACACAAATACATTGTTCCATTGTTTTGTTAAATGGACCGGGCAGCCATATAATTGTCCCTTTTGAAGGCTCGATAATGGGAATGAAATAACATGTCAAGTTTATCATACAAACAAACCATTTCTGATGAAGCAATGGTGTATCCGTCGATTTGCCTCTCCACTGATCATACTTTAGTAAAACGCTAGTACGCATTATTACGAATATAAATCACATATCCAAAATAATCGCATAAGCGCAAATGCTAATATGCAGACAATTCACAGTGAGTTGAATGTAGGAAATCAGTTTAAGTAAGAATTTTTTTCGACCATTTTTTCGGCTTTAAATTTGCGTTATTATTTTTCATACAACAATATTTTGTTGATCAATTGAAAGCTTATAAAATATCTCGCAAATTTTTTTAATGCACTCGTATAAAGGATTAACAAAATATCAAGCTTTCGTTGCACATGTGCGAACGTAAACATTATTGATATTTGTATGGTATCTGCTATTCGATAAATAATCGTCGAATTTCAGCAAAGTGTTAAAGTCAACTTTTGCAAGGATATATTTAATTGAACTTGAAAGGAGATTGGTCGAAGTGCTAAGAGGATTGATTGCTGACGGATTGAAAAAAAAAATCCTATTCAAATCGCAAAAAGAAAATATGTATTTCGAATCGCAGATAGACTGCGTAGATAAACTAATTTCCATACAATCTGGTTTTGTTATTGATTGCAAATATATTGCCATTGTACATGTTAACAAAATTTAACATACGTGTTTCCCAACCTATTCGATATAAATTATTTATTAACATAAAGGCTGCCTAACTTTTGGAGCCAGCTGTTACATATTCGTACCAGCGAATAACTATACAAAACAACATGGCTCGCAAGTCTTTGCCCCAATCTTGACACAAGACAGGGCGTTGCGCCTTGTTTTCATTTTAAGTTCTTTGAGCTGGAGGCACATCCAGCTGTTTTAATTTCGTTGTTGGAATGTTGCAACAGAGAAAACTCAACGAAAATTCAAACGCTTTTAAGAAATCCAAATAAAAGCGTTTGCCAGAAAATTGTTCATTGTTTAGTATAATTTACTTTTGAGGCATCAAAATGACATTTTCGGCAAACATATAATGCAAACAATAATAATCGAGATTCATACTGCATACTAGTCATACTTTAGTTGATTTTCTTCAAATTTAAACTGTTGAGATTTTATGGAATGAATTTAGTGTTAGAACCTTTTTATACACGTCCATTTAGAGTAAATAAAGATGATGTGGGTTATGTGAGTAGCAATTTTCTCGTAATTAATTATCATATTTAATTTTCGCCTTTTTTTTGCAATAAAAGCAACATATTATTTTACTGGAAATTACTCGTACATCATTACCAAATAATGCACTCTTAATAACGTCAGTCCCAGGGTTACACTGCCAGCATCTGATCTTTCCAAATCTACCGGTACTTATACGAGTAAAGTAAACAATTACTGCGCTGCAGTTCTATTTTAACAGTGTTACAAAATTGAACAAATTGAGCAAATATTCTGTTACGTCTCATTTTAAATATTTCACATATTTAAACGCCAGCGTTTCAGCCTCATTCGAAGAGCAAATAAATAAACAACAATGTTTACCTTACTTGTTGCATCAAATAAATTATGCGCATTATAAATTAGGAGCTTACGAAATGGTACGCTTATCAAAACTTCGCAATATACAATAATTTATAGCGGAATGTCCAAATACGTTGCTTGGTGTTCTCCAACCTTTCATATCAATATGATGTGATTTTGCCCACTACTAATTTTCGGCTCATAATTTTGACGATTACTAGTGATTTCATTTTGTAAAAGAATAATTACCAAACATGGTCGGCTTAACTAGTAAGAAGCCTTGGTCGGTGAACGGACAAAATATTGAACTATTCTGTCATCCATGCGATATTGCATCAAATAATTATTGATATTGGTCACACACTAGGCTAAATTGAAATGAAATAAAAACGTTTTTACTTGCTCGCATAAATATATTATGTATATTATGTTTGCCTCTGTCAGCAGGGATGTGGCGAAAAATGAAAATCGAGCTTAAGATTTGATAAACTAAGTCATTTTGAACGCTTGTGGGCACTCTCATGAGTGTTTCTCTCCTCTCTTAAAAATACACTGTACAGTGTCCCCCATAAATGCTCTCTGACTATACTGCGCACCGTCACTTTCACTTCACCTCACTGCTGATGCTGACCACAACAAAGAGGTAAGGTTTGAAGCAGTTTTAAAATTGACATTACTGAATGAAAGATATAACGACGGCAATTGCATCGGAGGTGAGAGTTATCTCAGAATAGAAAATGGGCAAAAGTGACCAGAGTCGTGAAGTAATTTTAGCGGCAACTATGAGTCAGAAATGGGCTCGCGTGGTAACAAAAATATTGAGTTCATAACGACACAGTCAAATGAAAGAAACCAAAGGCACATCTGGTGTAGGCCGCACGCAATTGCCTGGGAGTACCAATAATCAATGTAATTATATGAGATACCATATCCATTAAAAAATAAAATTTACTCAATCTTTTTTGACTTGATGGTGCACTGATCCGTGGTATTGGACAACGCCGCCCGTTTCTGCATGTAGGCGTGGTAGAAGAAACGCAGGAATAACAGAAAATAGGAGCCGTACATGAGAAAAGATATCTTGTTCTGCGCGTCGGTGACGCTGCACGCCTTTGTCCCCTGCACCTTTGTCTGGTACACGTAAACGTTGATGTAGAAACCGACGGCCATCTGAAGCAGCTGGGCCACCGTGATGAACATGGACACCGCTTTGGGGACACGGATTCTCAGGGCGCGCAGCGCGTAGTACGAGTACATCACCGAGTGGACCCCGTAGTTCATGACCTTGAAATAGAAAAGAGTGAATCACATTAGAACCCCAGCGCATCCAAAGGATCTTGGCAATCACTGACAGCACGCGTGCTATGCGGGGAAGCTCGCAGTTTACGTTCGAACAGCAGTAGATTGTACTTTCTCGGATGCATAATCGTAGGCTAAAAAGGAGTATTACATCTGTAGAGCTAGCATTCATACGTTCATATTCATGCTTCGGTGAAAAAACAAAAACAAACAAGACGGCAACTGAATTTTTCTTGCATAATTTTGAAAAATAGCAAACTCTGCGAAAACCGCTTGCACAACAATAATTGACTAAAGAAAATCGCCCACTATGAAAGCGCTTGTTTTACGAATTCAAAATAAATGTTTATCAGATTTAAATACTATTAGGTTAACAGTTTCGATCATGGAAACCCAAATATTTTTATACATTTTTTGAAAAAGTATAACTGCCGACAAATTGTATAGCTTTTTGAAAAGCTATTATTGTGAAGAGGTTATAGTACAATCTGGTTTTCATTATGATTACTATGATGACTAATACAACAGGTGTCGTATAAAATGTGGGAATGGATGTTGCAAGAATATAAGAGCTTAATTGGGGCGCTCCATTTGGAGGAGCTCCAAATCGGAATTTCCAAGAAAAGAGCCAAGAGTTTCAAGGTGCAATTCACGATGGAATTGTAAACGACTGGTGGCGGCATCGTGATTGATGACACTTATATCAAGTGGCCGAAATTAGTTACATTTGGTTTCGCTTTATCATTGTTGTCGCTTGGCACGAGGCCACATTATGTAATTGGCCCGCTGCCATATTCGGCAAAATCCATGTCTGTGCTTTTTGTGCAATTTCGCTACACAGATGATAGTAAGAAGGGGTTTGTTGATAGATTAGTCATTGATTAAGCAAAGTTCCATATATTCCAGCTCATCACCACTTGTATGCATGACGTAATATATGATATTCTTCTTTCATTATTATTTCAATATTTTTCCTATTTCTATTTTGATTAATTCCAATTTCTTATCAATTCCTATTTGCTTTACACTGTGTATTTTTTTATTTATTATTTGCTATTTTTTAATATTATGTTTTAGTTTTTTATTACCCCTCGTGTTCTTTGGAAATTGTCTTAGAGGCACATTTTTCAACAGTGTCCAGTAATCGCATGAACGAGAATAAGCGCCGGGAATCGAATCCGGGACCGCTGCGCCTCAGCCAGTTGCAAAACCGACTGCGTTACCACGAGTGTTACAATTCGGAATAAAATTAACTTCGTTCCAAATTGCCAAGTTTTCCTAGACGGATATGGATTCGGCATCACGGTTATTTTCGCATTCGCTTAACGCGCTCGCCGAGCAAAACACACTTTTCATTCGGCAACAACAACAACACCGCCAACTTAAAACATAATTACCATGAACCAACGAGCAGATGACGTATTGTTGGCCGACGTGTACCACACGAACACCAACACGGTCACGTGATGATACCAGTGGAGAAAGATGAGCGGCTGCTTGCGTAGAACGACGAACACGGTGTCCCCCAGCTCGGGCACCTTAGATAGCGCGAACATCCAAGCCCAGAACCCGCTGACCTTGGTGTGCTCCAGGAAGCTGGGATTGCAGGCCGAATGATGGAAGCCGAACTCCCGCAGGACGTACGACAGCTCAGGAAAGGTCCGGATGGTACCGAAAATGCTGAAAAGGGCCAGGAACAGATTCCACACGAATAGCAGACCGCGTAGCTCGAAGCGTGGCCGCGGCTTCATGTATTGTCGTCCGGCGAAGATGATGAGCATATAGATGGCCACGTAGAAAAAGCTGGTCTTCCAGTTGCGTTCCATCCATTGCAGCTTGTCGCTGTAGGTGAATTGATCCTCGAAGTCGAACACGTACGTGTAGTTGATGCGGGGGATCTCGAGCTCGTGGGCGAAATTCATGGTGACGGCTGGTGTTGATCGCGATGGATTGGCGCTTATCGGTTAGCGATATCCGACAATGGGAAATAGGTGTGATAGGTCAGAAAAATAGTGTTGCAGCTCCTTTTTGGGTTCTGAAATGAGGAACAAGATGCTGTGAGTAACGGGATGATAATTTTATTTTCGAAAAATCTCAATAGTCCATATTCTGCACATCAATAGACACATAGACAATTTTAATTTGTGTTTTTGTTTTCATACGCATATATTCTCCAATTGACATACAAAAGCAATTTAATTTGTTATTAATTTTGCGGTAAGAAAATTGATAATTTAATCAACATAACCTATTAAATATTCATAATAATTCATTATTTTACATTATTAGTTATTGGATTGGATTGGATTGGATGTGACGGAGAGCATCCGCTCAGCCGTCGTCACCCCCTGGAAACAGGGGGGAATTAACCGTCCCTTAGTCAATGCCAAGGCATCAACTATGAGGGACGGTGGGAAGGGTAAGGAAGGGAAAAGGGAAAGGGAAGGGAAAAGGGAAGGGAAAAGGGAAAGGAAGAGTAAAAATTACATCGAGATATCAAACCCACAATGGTGAACAATATTAATACACCTGTATTCATTAATTAAAGCTGGGTTATTCTGCTTTATATTTTTTTCCAATATGAATTTTCTAGTGTAATTAAATTTCGTGTTGGTTGTCTAATATAAATAGTAAAAAAAAATCTTTTCAAATTTATCACACATCGGCTATCATTTTTGGATAAAATAAGGTTTCTACGCAAATCATACAAAATACTATTGATGGTATACCAAGTGTATACTGCTGACTTGTAATGTGATTATGAAGCAAAGTGAGGCATTGACTGCAGAGTATAAGAAGGGACTGCAAAAATAGCGTACTCCTGGAGCAGCTTTCCCAAGATTTTCCTACAGAAGTGTTTACCAAGAAACGTTCTCGGCTATTAAAAACATACGGTAATACTTTTTTGACACATGGTTGGGTCTACCCGCTATTTGATGAGTATTGCAACAACGAGTATATCTTTGGTTATTTACACAATCGTTTTGTGGGCTGTGAGTGACTGAGATTGAGCACGGCATCATTAGAAAATACCACTTAAATAAATTATGGATGCCATCATATTGTGTCGAATGCCATACACACCGACCATTAAGCAACGACATTGGCAACGACAGCATTGATATGAGGTTCATGCAAGCCAATAGACAAGATGGCCGTCGGCCAAGTCTGGCGTCTCTCAATAAATGTTTTAGCGGTTACTTGAGCTTGGGATCTTTTTATAGTGTCATTTCAACGCAAAGGTATTCCAACAAATTGACTTGTTGTTTGCAGGAATGGATTTTCAATATGTGCGGACCACGAGGTCATGCACATGCTGTATACGTCCCCTTAGATTTATTAGTAGTTTAAGGTCTACGACATATGACTTCAATTGACCACGTCTGACGTTTCACCAAACGTCATGCAATTAATAATAATGTTAATGATGCGATTAATAATAATTAATTCACTCTAATGAAACCATGTAACACACATGCATTGACGTCAATCAGCAAAAATTCTTAAATGAATAACCAAAGCTAAAATAAACATTGTACTATATATCAAGTACTTCTTAACTAACTTATAACTTATAACGCCGGCTTATAACTTATTTCTTCATCCTCTCAAGCGAGGTTCGGTAACACTTTTATTTATACATCAACATGTTCGACAAAATCATTTTAATAGTAGATAGAGGGCAAATCTAAAAAAAAAAAAATCAAGTAGAAGTGATTTAACTTGTTTACAACATGTTCACAGATAAATGTAAAGACGCCGCCGCCTTTAAACTGCTAATTAATCCATCAATCCAACTTAATTGGCTTTCGCAAGGTAACGAATTGGTCACGGCCTAAGTTCGAATCCTGGCCGTGTGCTCAATTCTGCCACACGTCATAATGCATTATAAAAATAAGGTCACATTAGATTAGCAGCCAATCCAAATGAAGAACTGGCTGATTCGTCATGAGCGGCGTGGCACGGCGTGGGCCCTGTCAATCAACAGAGTTTCTGAGAAAACGCATAAACAAATGTCTACGCGTAGCTGAAACGTTATAAAATGGCTGACTACCGTGACGTTATTTGCTTGACAAAGAGGGCTGGTTGTCATGGGATGCCGGAATACAAGAAAAAAAAAACCATCAGAATAGGTCAAATTTGCCAAGTACTTAGATAATCGCAAAATCACGCAAGAATAAAAAAACACACACAATCACGTTCGATTAACACGTACATGCCATCCGCAAACCTTTCTCAATGGTGACCCGTATTTGATTCCCAACTTTCTCGGTACTGTTGTGTTGGGTTTGTGATGAAACAACCAGTCATGAATAGAAAGCTAGTAGGAAGGCTGAACACTCTTTGAAGAGATGGCAAAACCCATTTCTCGCCCAAATTGTCGGGACGCAACAAAGAATACCAAGGGCATCCATTTTGTTCTACCACCTGTACTCAATCTGGAAAAAAAAAATTGTCGCCCCCGTTGAAGTCCTGTTTTTATTGTAAAGAAAACAACCGCGTGCACAATAGGAACGATTCCATGACGGCTGGCGAAACTTTTTCTTCAATCTCTTCAACTTGAATGGTTTTGGAAACTAGTTTCTAAAAGCCATGACAACACTTTGTTTTTGCACGTTGCAATTACTTATTGGTAAGAATTGACTTTGCACTAAGAATCATTTAAATGTTCCAAAGAAGTTACTTCCTAATGAAAAACCGACATGAAAACAAGTTCATTTGGAGTAGTACGACCGAATCGTGGTGACAGACTTTATTATTACCGCAGTCGGTTTCAATAATTATTACTGAACGTTTGAATATTGCGTAAAATGTAGAAAGTTTTAACTGACACGACGATCTAAGCGATTATATATTTTTCACAATCAATGTTAAGCCCCAGGCTTGTAGTTGGTTGTGTTATTACATAATTGAACAAGTATATATTGATATTTTCGACTGTTGAGGGACATGCCTGCAGTCGTCTGTATTTTCATGTATTTCCTTCTGTTTTTTTTTTGCATATTGCGTATTGCATAATTGATATAACCTTACGAACGTCATTAGACGTGCGTACGTACACAAGCCAATCAGGCGACTTTTTTTTTAACTGATGGTCAGTTTTCTTAATGGTATGGTTGCTGCAGTATGGTTTTTGCGTAAGGAAAAATTCAATCCCAAATAGTTTTTTGTTCATGTTGCTCAATAGAGACCACATTTCTATGTTTATGTCGACGGCGAAGTTTGTTTTTCATTCGTCTCGTTGGGGGGAATCACCCCGGGGTTATCTATTTATGACGCATGACAATGGCCTTACACACGCAAGATTTCCCAACTTTATCACCTTCACTCTGTTCTCGGGTCGAATAAAGACCCGTGAAAACAATAAATAATTACTTTTTTTATACGTCAGTCATATACTGGTCCGCGCATAGGAAATTAATTAATTTTAAGGCTAGGGGTGTAGCTGCCTTCACCCATCGGAGTTTTTAACCGAAAACTATCGTGCAGAAAACGAAAATACTCGTATAGATTAGCAAGAATGTTCCCCTGATTCCAGGACCAAAAAAATTGTTTAACGATGTTTTGTCTTCCTTTTTAATCAAAACTATATCAAACTAGAAAAAGGAGCCCGCGGGTTTGCGGGAGGTTGGGGGAGGGGAAATTGTGAAACCAAATCCGCGCTAGCGCAACTGAAAAGCTAAATGGTTGGCAAAAGACCGCCAAGACGGGCAATACCGCGGAGGCTAAAAAATAACGGAGGAGAAAGGGAGGACGAAGAAAGTAATCGTCGGTGCAGCAGCAATAAGACGCCAGTCAGCCACCCGCCCCACCCGGAGTGAAACCCGAGTCATTATTGTGGTTCGCGTTTATGCCGGCGTTTTGTTTACATGATGATTCGAAGGCTGGACCCTTCAGGGATTGGACAAAATGATGTAAACAGATCTGTTTAAGCACCTTATAGAGCTGTTCTCGTTATTTTGTCCGACTCCTGTACTAACCACAACCATTGCCGGAGAGCCAAGTGCCATTCTCATTACAGAGTCACAGACACACAGAGACACATACAAAAGCGACCAGTCTTTCTTATAGTATAGATGTCTACCGAAATCAAAACAAAAAAAAAAAAAAAATCAAACTCAAAAGTAACTGGAGAGAAAGGTGTTTGTCAGGAATATTCGCCAGAGACCAGGGCCTAAAATAGTGTTTAACTATGTTTTGACTTTTTTTTTATCGGAACGGGACTCAAGGAATATGTACTTCGGTAAAGCCATCGGATGGAATAGTGACTGGCAGGAATATTTCCCTAAGATTAGAACCAAAATTAAAAGTGTTTAACAATATTTTTCTTTCTTAAATCGAATCGACTTCTGTCTGAAAAAAAAAAATCAAAATCAAAACTAGGCAATGTCTACCGAAATCAAAAACTCTAAATAGGGTTAGACTTCATGAAAATGCAAAATATTCAATACACGCTCGACGGCATGCGGGTATGCGCATGTAACATCAAAGTGTAGATGAAAAATCGTGCGTACCCACATTTCATGATTCTTTTTCTTTGTACTTTCTCGCGTGAAGGAAGCCGATATCCGTGCATGCAAAAATATCTTCACGCGTTTCGAATGCACCGTAAACTGAGACATGGGCACGCATAATCCCGTAAACGTGGGAATGCATTCGTACGCCCTACCTAATATAAGCTGCGCGACTTCAGTACAGCACGTTTTTTTTTTTGTTAGAATTTGTAACGTTCATGTTAGTTGGATCTACAAATTTGCTAAATAAATTTGTGTAGTCCGGCCTATCTACAAATGCGTGCGTTTTTGAAATGCGGGTCTGCAACGTTCGATAAAATGATGTTGTTTCAGGTCAGACGACTAGCGCGTGCGCACCGCAGCAAATGACTAATATCGATCAATCATCCATAGAGCTAAACCTGTTTACAGTTGTCATCGATGTGCACGGAACATGTAGCATGAGCAATTTACTGATGAGGTCTATATTTGGTATTGCTTTAATTATGGCGATCATACACATGTAATTTGGTTAGAAATTGATCTCACAATACACTTGTTCTTATTTAAATATAGCAAAAGTATTATTTGAACAATACCAAAATACGACATGCCTACAGTATACTGTTCCGTATACGCGTAATGTTTTGCCCTAATTGCAATGACGAGGGAATAAATTGTTTAACATGCTTACTTGTTTGCTTGACCACAAACAAATAATGGCAAAAACCTTCGTTTTTCGGGAAAAAACCTTTTATTTTGAAGATGATGACAAAAAAGAAGAAAAAAAAAAACGTAAGTGATTGCAGGGATTTGAACTCACGGCCACTAGTTTGTAAAGCCAGTACGCGTCATGAAAATTTGACACATGAAAATGTTCCACGCGTTTTACCCAGCAAAATAATTCAGGTCTCCAGGACAAACGCAACCTGGTCAAAAAGAAGCGCCAAAAAGTTGAAACAGACAAACAAACAATCAAGATGCAAGTCATCTTA